>VWPU01001057.1:7685-152510 GCA_013398955.1 Callaeas wilsoni | reverse complement strand
CTCACCTGGGGGTCCCGCTGCAGGCTCCCCGCCGACGGGGGATCTGCGGCGCCGGGGGCCCCGCCGCGCCCCTTCCCTCTCCCAGGATCCCGCTACGGACAAGCGCCCGCGGAGCCCTCACCTTAGCTCACCTCACCTCACCCCACCGCCGGGGCCGCCCGGCCCCCCAAGAGCTGCGCCGCAGCCCCCCGCCGCCGCACCGCCCCAGCACGCCGGCACCCTCCTCCCCCGCCGCGGCTCCCCGCCCAGAGCAGACCCCGGGAAACGCCTACCGCAGCTCCTGCCCCCGACCCCCGCCGCCAGCCAGGCGTCCCCCTCCCCCGGGACCCGCTGCCACCCCGCCCGCGGGGGCCCGGAGCCCTCGCCGCGGCAGAAGCCATCCTGCAGCGGCTGCGGACAGCAGCGCGGGGGAGTCAGAAGGTGCACAGGATTCCCTCTGTAACGGTACGATAAACCGAGGAGTTTCTTTTGAAGTTGGGGGGAAACCACACACGCGCACGCCGAAATAAACAAAACCATCTCTAAAGCCGCCTTCCCACTTGTCCTTTAGATCATCTGACAACACTTTTGAATAGAAGGCTCTTCTAGGAGCTGCAGGTATTGACAAGAGCCGCTTAAAATGAAAACTACTGCTTCATAGAAAATACTCGCAGGATAAAAATTAGGACTTTGAGGTATGAAACGATTTGTGGCACAGCTGGTATGTAAAATAAAACCATCAAACGTCTTGTCATAATCAAATATACGCTAAATCTGGACTAGCGACATTGCTTTTGAAAGATGTCGTTCCATATAAATGCCTTTAACGCCTGGTAGAAAATTTTTATGAACATGTTGACAAATGAAATAACCCGGGTTATTTGATTAGTGTCCATGTAATCTGAATATGGGCTTGTATCAGGAAAAGAAACGTCAACCCTTTAATGCTTTTGAAAGGATGGATTTTCGCTGCAATTAAAGAGTAATCTTATACCAATAATGAGAGCGAACCACTCTCGCTCTGTTCTGTCATACAGGGATTATAGAGGATGAACTCAAGAGTTTCTGTTCTCTGTTAAAATTCAGCTCGGGCCGAACGAACAAGATTGTTGAGGGCAGCGGGGTTTCGTAGCTGCCCAGCCGCACTGGAAGCTCTGCATCCTACCGCTCGCCCCGGAAGGGGTGTGCCGTTGTAATACTACTTGGGAAACACCGGCCGATTTGGGATGCAGGTGTCAGGAAACCGGGATGGACAATTCCCACTGCACTTCATATCGCAAGAGTTTGTGATTTTTGCAGCCTTTATGCAAATAGCCACAGAAGGTGTAAGAAGGGACAATTAGACGTGGTCACCCGCCTTACAGAGCTTGAATCACTGTGAGACAGAGCGCTGAGGTAACCTGTGCTCCAGGGAGGGTGACATCCGCACCTGACGGTCAGCTCCCCTGGTGCTTGGTCTGATTCTCCTTCGAGCAAGACCCGAGCAGATGACGCCGGGCGCTCGGGTCACCGGCCCGGCCCGCCCTGCCGGCCCGCTCCCCTCCTGCCCCCACACAAACCTCGCTCGGGCTTGGGACCCGGCAGGCCTGCCCGGTGTGTGACAGCCCCAGGAGGAGCTCAGGGCGATCGGAAAACCTGTTTTGTTTAAAACAGGAGGCTGTGGCGCCGGGAGGCGGCTCTGCAGAGGCAGCCCGCAAATCCCCGCCGCGCCCGGCGCTCCTCGCAGCGGCTGGAGGAGCAGGGAAGGGGCGCTAGCAAAGACGCAGCCCCACATTCCCCAGGGTGTTTCTGCCCAGCACTGACCGAGGCAGAACTCAGCCGTGTCCTTCCTTTTGCATATGCCCACCTAGCCTTAAAATGTGCCCCCCTTGCCGGGCGCTGTGGAGGAGGCAGATGAGCAGGCCATCTCT
Source organism: Callaeas wilsoni (assembly GCA_013398955.1). Classification (NCBI taxonomy): domain Eukaryota; kingdom Metazoa; phylum Chordata; class Aves; order Passeriformes; family Callaeidae; genus Callaeas; species Callaeas wilsoni. The sequence continues at coordinate 150,621 of VWPU01001057.1, read as the reverse complement.
CTCTGCAGAATCAGAGGATATGTTAGATATCAGAGAAGGGCAGTGCACATTATCGAAAAATAGTGAATTTTCTCTCGGCAGTGCCTTACTTTGCTTTTGAGACTCCCTTGAAAAGTCTGACGCGTTATTTTACGAAACAATCTGATATTCACGAGGCACTGAGAGAATCTGACGCTATCCGCATCTTTATTTCGTTTTAAGAGGCCGCGGTGTGTGCAGGGAAGGACGGCTGCCTCGGGCGAGGGCCGGCGAAGGCGCCCGGGGACCACGCGGGCTGCGGACACTAGTGGGCACCGGCGAGGCCGAAGCCCGGCGGCGCGGGAGGAAGCGGGGGATTCCTGCTGCTCAGCAGCCGCTCGCTCATTTTTTGTGAATGTCGCCAGGGAGGATGTGGGTTTCTTCTGTTTCTCCATGATCTAAGTAATCGCTGGGTCTCAACTGGCCAGTGCTCAAAAAACCTTTCAAGTGGTGAGCTCAAGCAGTGCGTTCAGCTTTTAGCTGTGCATAGTTAAACCAGGCAACCGGCTGAAAACCGGTGGACCCTCTAATCTTTCCTTGATAAGTCCCCGACCGCCGCCGCTGTTCGATGTGTCTGAACTCGGTCCAGCACAGACACAGACAACTGAAATGGAGATGCTTTCCCCGAAGTGCAAACTTTATTTCAGACTTGCGGGCGGCAGCCTACACCGCACAAAGCACGCCAAGGCTGCTGGACGGGGCGCTGGCTCCGACGGGGAAGGGCCTTTGCGCCGAGGGGCAGGCGCGCCGCGTCCACGCGTGTCCTCGTCGGGCGCAGAGGGAAGGGGCCTCCCGGCTGCGTGCAGCATCCCACCATTCCCCAACAGAGCCGCACGCTCAGGGCGGAGCGGGCAGGGCCTAGGGCAGAGCTGCCGTGTGCGGTGGGGAAACAACGCCCACGTCCCACGTCGCGGCCCTTCCCGTGCCCCGCCGCAGGGCAGCGGGCCGAGCCCGCCCGGGTGGGCCGTGCCCCCCGCGGGTACCACCTTTGTCGGGGGCAGGAGGTGTCACTTTTTGCTGCTGGCACGTAGAAGCGGCTCCTGGATGGAGCGTTATGGCTCGGCTTCCTGGGCGAAGAGGCCCCGGCGAAGCGCTGGGTATTCGGGGGACTGTGCTCGGTGGGACACCGCGCGAGCACCCCACAGGGGATGGATTCCCTCCTCCTTGACTCGCGATAGAAGCCTCGCCCCGAGAGAGAAATGTCTAGCCCCAACTGTGTCATGCAAAGTGACTCTGCTCGCATCCCTCCCCGTGGCTCTTTTCATTAATTAGAGGCCGCGAAGAGTGTGGGGGAGGGGGAAGCGGCTGGAAGCCACTAATTATTCAAACTTTGGAGACAGCATCCAGATGAGCTGGGCAATCTCTTTAGGGCAGCGCTTTGTAACCTGTGTGTATCAAGCGGGGAGTGATTATGCTACTGTGCAAAGCCTCCATTAAGAGATTTCGTTTCATCATTACTCATTGCCTGCAGGATGTGTTCAGAGTCCAGCGTGAGTAAACCAAGATTTCCACGAAGAGAAACAATTTGCTGTGGCACGAGAGGGACGTGAAAACCTACCCCCGCCCCCAAGCAATAATCTTTTTAATTGCACTCAGCTGCAAACAGATTTTTCTTAAGTGCCCCCTGGCCTTGTGCCCCTACCTCTGCTTTGTCACAGGTTTTTGCCATGACGCCCATCTCCTACAGCAACTTCCTTCTGCCTGGGGCACTGCCACCCTTCAGCTCTAACCGCCTCTGGGCTCCAGCCGCCGCCGAGCCTGCAGGAGAGAGGCTTAGCAGGACTCGCAGCGATGCTCCGCAATGTAACTGCGCTGCCCCGGCCGTCTTCCCTGCCCGCCGGCGGCGGAGTCCTGTGCCCCGCTCCCCGCTGTCCTGCCCCGAGGGCAGTCCGAGAGGGAAGGAGGGAGGAACGCCCGCCCTGTGCCCCGGCGGCGCCGGGCAGTGGTCTCTAACCTCGGTCCCTCGCTAGTAGCAGCCTTTACCATCTCGGTATCCCGGAACAGGAAAGTCTCAGTTCAGCTTGCCCCCATAAGATCCTGTCTCCCTCCTCCCGCTCCCCTCCCTCTGCCCCTTCCTGCCTTTGGCCCTTGCGAGAGGAACCTCTTCTCTCCTTGCGGGACGGGGCTGAGGCGCTCGGGGCAGCCGCCGAGGCGGCAGGGAATGGGGACCGGGCTCTGGGGACCATCCGCCTGGGCTCAGCCCCCTGCCCGGAGCTAGCGGTCCGGCGCCCCGCGGGCAGGGCTGCCTTGAGCTCTCAGGGTTGAGCTGAGATCCTGAAGTTAGTGATTTTTTTTGTTGTTGTTGTTTGCTTTTTTTTTCTCTGCTCTTGGTGCTCCCGAAGTGCCCGTAAGATTAGCAGAGAGAGAGAGAGAGAGAGAGACTGGGGGAGGAGGAAGAATTAAGGAAAGGGAAAAGATGGCGAGTTGCTGGAGCAGTGTGGAGAAAGCAGCATTTTTGTGCTGCTTTTTGCTGGCAATGGGGAGCCTAATCTGCTGCGCCCGGCCGGAGGAGGAGGAAGAGCAAGAAGAGCAGCGCTCCTGTCACGGTGCCTTTGATCTCTATTTCGTCCTGGATAAGTAAGTGACAGTCGCATTTAAAAACGTTTATTTACCCTTCAGTGATTCCTTGCAGTAGCAGGGACGTTGTTTCTTTCCTCCGTCTTCCCGGACGACTTCTCCTGGTGCCAAACATGACGTGTGGGGCTCGTTCCTTATTTTTGCTCTCCAAAACTTGCACATTTCCCAAGTGAAGCATTTAGGAGAGCAGTGTCCTTTACACTGAGTTAGTTGCGCATGCCAACCTGGGAAATCGGGTTGCTTTCAGGTTGTAGCCTGTGGGGTGTGGGCTGTGAGTGTTGGATTTGAGGGGATGTTGGTCAGTGCCCCCATCGTTCCTGGAGCTGTGTCATGACTTGGGCTGTGTGCAGAGATGTCACTTGTGGGACTTAGCAATGCTGACACCGTGCAGACCTACCTAAAGTTCAGACTAGACTGCTTGTATGGAGTGGTTGCATTTTTACAGGTTTGCTTATAAGAACAAGGTTTTATAAAACTTATTTTTGCTCAGCTTCTTTGGAGTTGTCTAAACCTGTATTTGAGTTACATCTATTGAAATAGGTTGTCAAATACTTCTTTTTAATACTATGTCAGCTGAATTCAGGTATGGCCGGGGGGTATGATTAAGCTCACATGTGCAGGCATGTTTTCGCAAGCACTAGCAAAGCAAGTGGTAAACTGGTGCACCCACAGGTGTTTTTCAGAAGGTACAAATTTCTCTTTCTTCTGGTGTACTGCTCTGGCTTAACAGAGGATCAAAGCCAAGCGTTTAACTCAAGGAGTAAATAATTAGTGTCCCACAGTGCGATGGCTGTGTTATCTAATACATCCTGGGTTACCTATGTGACAGGGTATTATAAAAGATGGAAGACTTTGTGGTTCTTACCCACAAGCCAGGTATAAAGTCTGCATTGTTCCGTTTCCCAATTGGGAGAACGGATCAATCCACAGCCTGCAAGAGGCAAAAGTCACTATCACTCAGGATGTATATTTCTGTATTCAAGAAGGGGGAAAGTATCATTAAGTAGTGATTCTGTTTTTAGAGCAGAAAAAGCTGAAGATCAAAGGTATTCTGCCTTTCTAAAGGATACACTGATACACCATGTGGTCATTGTTTTGTTTTTCTTTTGCTTAGAACTTGTTCCTGAAGTGACCTTTGTGTCTAGAAAGGGCTCTGTGGGGGGCTAGTGTTAGTTCTCAAATTCATTCCTGCCAGGCTTCCTAGAAGTGACTGGCACTGTCACTATACTCAGTTCCCACACTGTAACAATGAATGTTGGTGATAGCAGTATGGGTTCTCTGTCTTCTCTAGTACAATTTCCTTGTTACAATGACATTGAGTACCCCAGCAATCTCCACACTACGCCCCTATGCTACTTATCATCTGTATTTCAGAAAGCACTTTATTGGTTGTGCTGTTACCATTCATATTGTATTCGAGGAGATAAAAGCAGAGAAGAGAGTAATTTGCTCAGAGATTCTGATCTTCAAACAGTAGGAAGTTGATCATGTAAACAAGTTCCTCTCTAGTACTCTGGACCCGAAATAATGTATTTTCTTTTAGCAAGCCACAGATCTTTCATTTTGTTTCAGGTGCTATCCACTCATTACAGTGGTCCACTGGAAAGTGGACCTGATCATGGTTGAAGTAAAAAGTCACACATTTGGGTTCTAGTGGGAAAATTCTCTTTAGCTTCAGTTGCAAATTGAGTCTTTATGAGCTTTGAGAGTTATACCAAAGAGTTCCCGTTTTAGTAAAATGCTGTGTTAAGAGTTGCTTGTGTCCCTGAGTGGTTTTAGAATCTATCCCTGCTCCTACCAAGTCTGTAACAATGCAGTAGCAAAGCTGCTTTTGGTCTCAATGAGATTGCATTACAATCCATATGGGTAATATTAGAGTGCCACATCTTGGGAGCCATAGGTCCCATGCTGGCTTGAGGGTGTATTTAGCCCAGCTGTATTCTGTGACATCTGGCACAACACAAGGAGCTTTATGGAGGCAGGGAGGACTGGCTGAGTGGATAGACCCTGGGTCTTGGGAGAGTTCATCAGGAAGGAACTAGATAGTGTTGAGAATTCATTAATGTTGAGGACGGTCAGGGTATTTCAGGTAGGGAGAAGGCAGGAAGCCAGTCAGAAGCATCTGGTAAATCTGTAAATGCAGTGAACAACTTTTTTTTGTATTGAATCCATGCTGACATATATCTGTGAATAATTCTGTCTCTAATTTCAAATGGGAGAAACCTCAGAAAAACCCAGCCATACACACCACAAAGCATCCCCCTGTGTCTTAGGGATTGCCTCCCTTTGATGGTGCCCTGCCAGTCTGGACTTAGATGCATTCAGTCTTACTTAGTTAGCTGTGTAACACTGGGATTGAAGTATTGGTTGTATGAAAACACTGGGCTTTTATCCTGTGACCCTGTAGTGAGCTGAATGACAGCTCCTGTCTCTGAAGTCAGCCTGGGTGAACCAAAATGACTTTAAGTCTGCTTTGCTTTGCTTCCCAATAGAAAGATGTAATCGCACATCAGTAGGAGGCAATTTGGAAGAAGACAACAAACCTTTCTCCTCATGCAGTGTGTGTTACTGCAATGACTTTATTGGGGCATGATTTTTCCTTTTCATTCTGCCAGGCAAAGTCTGTGGGGATTTAATCCTGCAGGCAACAACCCTCAGATGGAAAAGATCATCTTCTGGTGAAGTTATTGGTATAATATATGTGCTGCCAATTTAAAAAAAAGAGACTTGCTGCTTTCTTACGGTTTTTCTCTGCCTGAAGTTGATTGCAGTCCTTCATATTAACTCCATAGGATGAGCAAGATCAGAGCAGTGCCACTAAACCTTAGATGCCTCAAAAAGCTGGCATAATGAAAGGGAAAAGCAGCATGTGTGGGAGGGAGACCAGCCATCGTCCTCCTTAGGATTGGCTGACCGTGCCGGAGCTACATTAGGACTTCCTTGTCTCTGGGGATGCTTAAATGAGGAAATCTCTTGAAGCTGGGAGAACGGGACATTTGCTGGCGGCAGAGGCGGCTGCCTAGAGTCTGCAATCTTTCTCTGTCTCTGTGTTGTGTTTTATGAGTTGTGCAGGCTTGCTCTTGTTTGGAGGCATAGTGGAAGACTTCCAAGTATCATAATGAAGCAGCAAAAATTCTTCTGTTTGCAACTAAGTCACTCTCTGCATGAGGCAGTACACATTGCAGTTGGCACACCCACCTCTCCTATGGCACCTAGTAAGATCAAGTCACTTGTGATAGCAAAGATCTCATTTTTACCTTTAAACAACGTAAAAAGCTCTCAAGCTCTTAAGCCAGATGTAATGGATTGTTGAGTAGTTCTCACTTGCTTTGGGTGCTTCATTTGCTTAGGTTGTCCGGCTGCACAAAGAACTTCTTTCAGTCCCATCCCAGACTGTGGAGGACAGGCCTTGTTAGGGATTTGATTGCTTGACCATCAGGTCTTGTAGTGACATACTTGTGCTTGAGAATGTAAATAACTCCCTTTCATCCTGCCTTGCTGTTAACATCCAGCTGTTGTTTGTAATCATACTGAATTGCACTTGAAGAGAAGAAAGGATGACTGACCTCTAGTGTTTCCTAATTATAACAGTGCCTGGAAGCATCATTATGATTGTTTATTAATGCAACAAATAGAAACTCTTTCAAAGTAAGGACTTATACTTAGCATAAATATGGGCTGCTGGCAATGCTTGACATGACAGGTCTGAGCTGCAGAGCTATCTGTGTTGTAATTTACCAAACGTGAAGCAATTTCTTGATTATTTTTGATTGTGAGATAGACAAAAGTGTTTTCTTATTTTTCCTATTTGGGATGTTTGCTAGAAGTTGTTTGAATTTTGAGGAAAAATGAGCTGAACAGACTTGGGAAAATGTTTCCTTTTTCTACAGCACAGATCACAGCAGCAGGAATGTATTGATAAAGTCTTGGCTGGTTTTCTTGGATTGTAACTGTTATGTTGGGGAGTTTGGCTTAACTACATTTTCTCCAGTCCCCATCTTCCCCCTGAACTTCTCTATAGTCCCTCTTTGTCTCTTTGGGCCTGCAACAATGTTGCCTTTCACTTTTATTTTTATTTTATTCACATCAATTTTACTTTGTCTCCTGTGCTCCCAACAGCATCTATGTCACCAACAACTTTGGTAAAGACATCAGTACAATGTGCCCAATCTCTCACTTGTAATCCATTTTGCAGCTGCCTTTCTTTAAACTTGGTAAGCCTTGCTCCAGAGGTGAATGTCGCTAGTGGGGAAGAGCACAACATCTGATTAGGTGGGAATTAGCTACCCTGTCCAATATCCTTCCTGATTTTGTTTTTTGGGTCTGTGTATCCCTTCTCATCTTGCCATTGAAAAGGCAGTGGGTGTGGGAAGTGTCAGGAGGGAAACAGGTTGATCCTTCCTGATTTGCCAAAAGCTTTCAGAACAAAAGCATTTCAGGAGCTGTTATTTGAGGTCACCCTCTATACTTCTAAGACAACTAGAGGGAATTGCTGATCTCCGTGTATGTTGTTTTTTTCACAATATGCTATGCTTAAAGCAAACAAAGAGCATTTGGTAAACACATTATTTGCACCCCTCAACCCTCCCCCCAGTGATTTCCTTGCCAATGATTTGAATGAATTTAGCACTCATGAATTACAAGTACTAGTGAGAGTAGTAGTGAGAGCAAATGTTTTTTGCCTTAGGGTCTCACTGCAGCCCTCTGCTTCTTTTCGTGCCTCATGGAGTCCCAGCCTAAGATCATTAGGATGGAGCTAGACCTGTGGGAACTTCAGCAGCTTCTCTCTCCATGCTGTCCCAGTTCACTGCCATTCTGTGTGCTGGTTTTACACAGTGTGTGGGGAGGGGATAAGTGGCTAAACAACATTGTTGTGGTTGGAAATCAGACTGCTGGCAAAAATAGGTGTCTGAACACATGGTCTATCATCAGCCTTAACTACATTTGAAAAGTTTGTATTGATGGACTTTTAAACCACTGTTGAAATCTGTTTCCTCTAAGTAAGAATATCTACCTGCTGCAGCCAGACTTCAGTTCATTGTAAGATGCAGAACCTGATGCAAATTGCAGCCTGAACAAAAGTATCAGCTTTGTTCCTTTGATAGCACTGATTTCTGTGTGTGTATTTAAGAGTGGTTGTCTGTCTTCCTCCTTTGCTGTCTGACTTCCCTCGCTTATAACTTGACTACATTATCTACATGACACCTCTCATAATCCCCAACTGCCTGTCAGCAATATTTTTTTATTGTTTTCAAAACATAATCTGTTGGTATTTTGCCTTTGCATCTTTCTTTGTTGTGGTTATATTGCAGCCAGTGCTATGATTTGCTTACAACCAGGTATAATTGCTTGGAATGTTCCAAAGCCAATTTTTATTCTGTTTCAGACATACCTATGTTATTTGAACCAGGTTTTATTTGTTTGTATTTTGTCTGATATTTTTCTGCCAGTTTGACTTCTGTCAGGAAAGCAGAAATATTCAGGAAAACCAATTCTCCTTCCTTCAGTCTAAGAAAAAAATTCTTTATGAAACACAAGGCAAAGCTAATGGGTAATGATTATTTGACATAAAACATGTACAGTTAACGGGAAGAAAAAGCCATGGCAGCTTGTCATTTGCAGTCTATTTATGCATGTAACTAAATCTGATTTATTTGGGGCTTGAGCCAAGGAAGTAAACCGTAAGATTCCCACTGACCTAGGATTTTTATTTGTGTGTTCAGTGATTGAGAATTTCATTACTTTTGTCTGGGCTTGCAGGCCAAATTCGCTGTTGTAAACTGTGAATTTGTATATGATATAGTAAGACTGAATCTTCTAATCTCAAATGCGGAAATGAATTGACTCCTGTGAGCTATTAACAGCTTGAGAGTTGTATATCCCTGCTCCTGGCTATCGTTTGCACCTTGTTAAGGGCATGGCTGGGATTGTGTGCGCCCTGCTTTGCTCCCTGTGTTGTGCTGAAGAGTACCAGGATGCTCAGAGTGGGTCTTCTTGCCCTCATGCTGCTCGGAGCATCTCTCGAGCTTTACAGGGAGATCTGAAGTGGTTGAATGCAGTGTGAGCATGGCTTCTGAATTTCACTTTGTGCCCTGTTGTTGGTGAGGGACTTAGCAAGAACTACAGTATGGCACCAAGTGGACGGGATTTGTGAATGAGATGGATGACAGCAGGATCAAAGGGCTGTGTTTTGTTTGAGGCATGATTTCATAGAAATCTGTAATATTGCTGCAGACTTTATTTGTAGGACAAAAGCTAGCTATGGAATTAATGAGTTTGGTCATTAAACCTTTTGGATTCAAGTACTTTGGGTCATCTGCTCGGATGCTGGCCTAGGATTAAAACCCATTTTGCAGTCACGTCTCTGCATCTTCCCCTCCCCATTCCAGCCCTTGTCTTGTCCATTAATGTTACAAGTACTCTGAAGCAAGGACTGTCTCAGAATGGCTGTCTCTGCCCGTGTTTCTAATTGCCTCTGGAGCAGATGATAGAAACTAGTCCCTCCTTGCCTGGATGAATCACCCAGTCAAGGTCTCTTCTATGCTTGCAAGCTGCATTGTTTGGGAGAGGAGGATTCTTGTCACTTTGAATGCTCTGGTGGCTCAGAAGGGAGCAGAGGGGTGGATGAACACTCGGGCACGCATGTCTGAAACCACAACAAACTAGATGCCCCAGGGTTTGCTTTTATTGCAGAGCCATTATTAGCCATGTGCAAGAATTGTTGTCTACAATGTGGTTGTGACCACAAAGAGCCATCCAAATAACAACAGTGTCACATTTGTGAGCAATGGACCATGTAAAGGGCCACCATTAGCTCAAGGGGTAGAGACTTACAGAGACCTACAAACTTAAGAGGTCTTGTACTCCCCTGACACCATATTCAGACTAAACCCAGCATCAGTAATAATGTTTCTTTTACTTTTCTTCAGGATGTCTGGAATTGCTGCCTTCAGCTAATCTGTAATGGAGGCAAATGGGCATGGGGGCTGTGTGCATGTGTTTGTAGAACAGGACAAGGGGCAGCTCTGTGCTTTCAAGGGGTTTCACTCTCTCACTTTCAGCAGGGATGAAAGGCTCTGGGTCCTGCTGCCTTCTCTGTGTACATATGGTAATAAAAATATTTACTGTTTGTGTAGTCTTCGGATTTTAACTTTCACTGCAAAGCTACGTGACTGCTGTATATTGCAGTGGGTCGATCCATTTGGGCTCCTGACGGGAATTCGGTGGTAGCTGTGAAGCACATGTGCTCTGGGACAGACACAGCTGGCCCTCCTGCTGTTTGCCAGCTGAAGTGACTGGGCTGAGAGTGGCACCCCATATGCCAGGGATGTGCTGCTTCATTTCTCCAGGCTCCAGCTTCCACTGCTGCTGGGAGCCTGTTAGGAAAGAAGACAAAGTTTCCAACCTACCTTGCTCTTTGTCTTCACAAACATCAGTGAAATACTCCAATTGGGTGAGCACAATTCTAACATGCTCATGGTTTTTATGCTGACACAGAGCTCTGCTAAACCATAAGGAATCACTCTAAAGTTGGCAGGAATGGAATCAAGCCTTGGAATCACATCACTTCCTTCCACCCCCAGAAATACCCACTGACCTCCTCGTTTCCCCTCCTGTCAAGCAGTAGCAATGTAAAATTAAGAGAAACAGCAGCAACAGGAGCTGCAGCAGCAGCTGCTCCTCCGAGCTCGGTCCTGATATGGCCGGGAGGACATTCTTTCTTGTGTTGTGGTTTGCTGACTTTTCTCTCTGTCTTGTGTGTAATGGGAACAGAGCTTATGGAATGGAGAGCATGCTCAAGGCAAATGGCTTCTGTAGGGTATTTTTTAACTTCAGTTGTGCTGAATTCTGGTCCCAACTGCATAGGTATAAACTTGGGGAAAATTTGCTACTTCTCTGGTCGCACTCCAGATTTACCCCAGTGAAAGTAGCAGCAGAAACAGGCTCTGAGATGCTTTCTGGAATATTCCAGCTGCCCACAGCAGCTGTTTATTGCTGTGTACTTTCCTTCACCATGAGAATTATGTCACCTCTGAGGGCTGAAGCCTCACCGTCCCACTTGACTCCAAAAGGTCCACAAACTGCTTGTCAGCTGTGGGTCACCATTCACAGAGGTCTTGTGATGGCCCACGACTCCGCAGAGAGCATTAGGCTGGCTGGGCTTCCTCAGCAGGGAAAGTGCAGGGAGGAAGGCCAGGGCCCGGCAGGGTGGTGGCAGCCTTGGATTAATGTGAGGGGCTGAACCAGGTAGCCGATGGCTGAAAGCAGGAAATCTCCCATGCCTGAGCCTGCCAGATGGATTTGGCTGAAACACAGGCTTTTTTTTTTTTTCCTCCTCTTTGGGTTTTCTTTTTGCAGACAGCTACAGTGCTGTCGCGGTGGACCTACTGGTACAAACCTCCACAGCAGGATACATAAGGTTCCCTCTCTGTGTCACTTCTCCGTGGCTTCTCCCAGGTGCTGATGAGTGTGTGTCACACCCCAGTGCCTTTTCTGCTCAGTGCTGGTCTTTTATGTGCTTCACTTATTCTTCCTAGTCTGATCCAGCCACAAAAGGCAACAAGTTAGTTTATGCTGGCAGAAACAGTGATTCTGCAGTGTGAAAGATAAGATTCCAAAGGCAGTGAAAGGGCTCAGGATTTTCAATAGTGCGGGGCAGTTCTGTTTGTCAGTGGTGGAACTCATATTTGATGACATTTGACAACTTAGTGTATAATTTAGCAAATATTTTATAGTAATTTTTTGTTTAATCTGCCATCAAAACTGCCATTGCTGGTGGTATTAGGTCAGGCCTCTGGGGCAACAGATGAAACTATCAGGCCAAAACCAGGAAGCCTCCAAAACATACTTACATATACGTGTGTGCTCATATATATATATGTGTGTGTGTGTGTATCTGTGTGTATATATATGTGTATATATATGTATATGCACACACGAAATCGCAACTAAAAGTCCTTTACAAATAGCTTTACAAACAGGGATATTTGGAGAGAAGCTTGGGTGGGAGGGAGGGGAAATCAGGTTCTTCTATAAGCCAGGCCACTGCCACTGGTGTTCATGAGGGCTTTGACATGACTGGCATTGGTGGCATTTTGGCATCATTTGCAGTGGGAGGTGACACCTGGGCTTGGAGGAGTGTGGCAGGGAAAGTGATTAAATGCTGACCACTTCACTGCTACTCCCTCTGTGGGATTTTGAAACTAACATTTTCTTGCTAGGATTATTGTCTGGCCTTGACTTTTCCCTGTTGATAGATTGGGACGCTTCTGACACTTCCCAGCTGGTAAGCAACATGTGGGTGCAGAATTCCGCTTCGGGGTGAAGGACACCCACTGCTGTGCTGAAGAAACTCTGCTTTAGCTCAGTGATGTAGAGCTGGGCACTCTGAGAGCACAGTACACTTCCCGTGAGGACTAATCCATGAAAGAGACCTCCCTAGCTTTTCAGGGGTGGATGCCTATTGATTTATTACAGTCAGTTCTCAGTCTTGCTGGCTGTACTCTTTCCAAGAAAAAAAAAAGAGAAGGGAGAAAAAAGAATTCTGACAGTCCTAAGAAGGTACTGGAAATGTTGGTTTGTTGCAGTTCAAAAGAAAATTCGCTGCTACTTTCTTTTCTGGATTGCATCAGTGCCTCTGCAGCTGGCAGTAGAAATTTGATACCTCATCTAAAGTAGGTCAGTTTTTTCCAAGTAAGAAACTATGGCTATTCTGTGTGGGGAATTGACTTCATTGAAAATTTCAGGAGTTGAATTTAAGTCAGATGGCAAGCTCAGAATGAAATTGAAAGTGTCAGCTTCGAGGAGGGACGGAAAGAATTAAAAAAAAGTTTGGGAACTATAGATGCATCTTGGATAGATTCAAGGAAAATCTTTGACTTCATCATGTTTAGAGATTTAGCCTAGGACTTTCATAAAAATCCTGGAGAACTATAATTGCTGGTAGGGCTAATTTGGTAATAGTGCCAGCACCTTTCATTGGTGCTGTTCACAAACGATAAACATGTTGTTGCGTAGCACATTTAATTGGGCACTACAGAGGATCCAGACCTGTGGTTTGAGCAGTCCCTAGTGTTTTGTTGTCCTCCATTGCTGCCTGGAAATTTCTTCATTCTTCGATAACCAGTTTATTCTGTGAATGAATCACCAGTTCTCCAGAAGAGCTGCATGAAAAGCACAGGGTTACACAAGCCAATTTATTCTAACTTACGTACTTCAGGAGACTCCTTTGGTCCTTGTCCCTTTGCCCTTCTCTACTCCACCAGCACTGCTGCAGGGCAGGCAGTGCCATCCTGCATTGCACGTGTGAGCTTCTGTGTCTGTCATACAAAGGCAGGAGTGACTGGCTTAAGATCACTTGGAAAGCCCATAGTAAAACAGAGAATTGTAATATGTAATTGTTTTCTCATGTTTACACAGAAAAATGCCTAACAGCAGTTAGAGGACTCCTACTGCTTTATAGTAATTGAATTTCAGAACTTTGTTTTTTAGTTCTGCATCTAAGCCCCTGTGATTTTGTGAATGTGCCATTGTTTCATTCATCTTTCTTTTTATCTGCTTAAGACACCTGATAGATGAGTTTGGCAAGCAAGGAAAGCAAATGGGTGATTCTTTCATAAGCACCACAGTCCTAGGGAGGGCTTTGAAAACCAGTGACTTTCATGCTTTGTAGCCTTTTTGGTGTCTTGAAAGTGTATGGTGTAGATCAACATGGTAGAAATCTATAGCTTATTTTAGTTACTGTGTGCAAGGCTCTGTTTGAGGTCTCAGTCCCATCAGACTGTGGGGGTCCCTGCTAGGCCTTGGCAGAAAAAAGCCAGGGAGTGCCAGTAATGTAGTTTTATATAAAGGAAGTGGCAGCATGGATGTGTAAGTCTTCTGCAGTAACTGAGTTGTCCAAGTTTTCACAAGAAATCCATAATGAAGGCTTGGGTTTGACTGCACAGAATATTAGCCCTGCAAATTAGGCAAGAGTACTGCCTTTCCCTTCAGAATTATTTCAAAAGCTTTCTCTTTTGAAACAAACAGTAATTCATGGAAACATTCTCCCACGCATTCTGGGAGAATAGAAGATCAGTCAAGACTTTGTGTGGTGCAAGGGCAGAGCTGTGCTCTAGGAAAGTAAATAATCTGATAGAAGATAATTTAATGAAGTCAAATAAAATTAATTAAATTAAAAGAAAATATTTATATTTTATGCTATAAAAGGAACAAAAGCAAATGGAATGGTTACTGAGCTTGTTTCAAGATTTTATGGTAAACCATTTCAGACCTCTTACTACTTGTCTTTGAGTCAGTGGGTTTTGTCTTCATGGTTCTCATTACCACTTTCAACACAACTCTATGTAATTTGTGTCCCTAACCACCTCTGGAGTAGGCCAGGCTTAAACTCTAAAGTGGAACAAGGAATTTCACTGCAAAGAAAGAGTAATGTAATCAATTATGTTTTGTCTGCAGATCTGGAAGTGTCAAGAATCATTGGACTGAGATTTACTCCTTTGTGGAAAGCCTAGCTGAGAAATTCATAAGGTAAAGTTTTTTAAGATGATACTTTATTTCATATATATAATTTTTTTTGTTCAGTGCTTATTGGCAAATGAATTTCTGCTAAAGTAAAGTGTGTGATGTGGATCTGGCTGGTTCTTCTCTTTCAGTCCAATGTTGCGGATGTCTTTCATTGTCTTTTCTTCACGAGGCACTACAATCATGAAACTAACAGAGAACAGGCAAGTACCTCCCACAACATTCCTCCAGAAATACTCTGTCCTTTCTCTCAAACAGCGAGTGGCCCCACGGCCAGAATTTGGGGGTCTGTCTTGGTCCTTGGTGTGGCACCAGCTGAAATCCTCTTCTCCCTTCCCAACTGGAGGAGGGCTTCAAAGGCCTTTGGGTGTTCCATTTCAATTTTCTTTTCAGCTTTTAAAGAGAAAGGTAGCACTGGGCTGTCTGTTCTTTACTGGGGTATTTCAGGGAGAAACTGCATTTCCAGTTGACGATCCAGGTACCTCCTTGCTATCCCCAGCTACCCAATTAAGGGCAGTTTTTGTGGAAGAGATCTCAGCCCTGAACTGGTGAGCAGAGGAGTGTGAGAGTCCCCCAGTGCCCTTGGAAGGGACTCAAAGCCCTGACCTTCACACCAGCAGCTGGTTGTCCCCAGTGCTGGAGCAGGACCTCACCAGGCTGTGGCACCCCTCTCCTGGACTGCCTGCAAACAGCACCCGTGCCAGAGGTGGTTTGCAAAGCCAAGTGACAGGCTGTTTGTAAGAAAACAAAATGGAACAAAATCATTGTTCTCAACTTCACAATCAATTTCTCTTTCTTCAAAAAACAAACAAAAAACCATCCCCAAACAAAACCCCAAACCACCACTGAAAAAAGCCCCAACACAAAAAACCTCAACTCCCAAGAATATTTTTTAAATTTAATTTTCCTTAGACATACAAATACCTGTCATTGGTGTGTTTCTAAGTATTTTCTTTCATTTCAGCTTGAAGCCTTCACTTTTGCTGCTGCTGCTGTCTGTGTGAGAGGGCCTTAATAGTACAGGGCACCCTATAAATAATGGGAACTCTGGAGTGGAAAGAACTTCTACTCCCTCAACCTTGTACTCCAAGGACTCATCCTAAGCCAAAAACCCTACAGGGCTCTTTCATTTCTGCTGGATCCCCTGAGGTTTTTTTTCAGGTCTCCATCATGTATCTTGGTGGCAGAGGTCAAACTTGCTTACTTTTCTCTGGGTGAATTTGCTTTTTCCAAGGTGGAAAGTAGACAGGAACCCTCAGTCAATATGTAGAACATGGTATTAGAGTGTTCCCTGTCCTGAACTCCTGTTCTCTGTATGGATCACTGTATGCCTTTTCAGCTCATTTTATACTTCAAAAGTGTAAAAATGTGCTTTTTGCCCTAAGGACAAAATCCAACCTCCAATCCAAGCTTCTGATTTTTATCTTCATCCCATATAGCCTCCTGTATTCTCTTTAATTGTGGTTGTGTCACCTAAAATACCCAGTTGCAAAATAGTATTTAGAAAAGTTCTCACTATTCTTTTAAAGAAAAGCTGCTCTGTGGCATCTGGAACTGATGTTTGAACTGCCTATGTTTTATCTGTTGTATATTTGTGCCTTATTTGTGTTCCATTAATATAATGAAAACTTTGTCAAGGATCAGGGTCTTTTGGTGATCAGTGATCGATTAAATTATTAATGTCCTTGAACAGTCCTTTTGGTTAATATGTATTTGGGAAGAAAGAAGCTATGCAACAGGGGTCATGACATGCAAGTGCCTGTTTCCAGGGAGTAATCTGTGCCCCAGGAAAGTTGATCAGTCTCTGGTCTAGGATAGGAAATTTTCATCATTCCCATCCTGTTCTTATTTTTTGGCCTTTGTCTTTAAAATAGAGAAATCCTAATCCAGACTGTCTTGATGCCTGATTCAATACAGAGTTTTAATTTGTCCCATTTTTATGACAGAGTCATAAGCTTTTAAACTCTGTTTTGTTCTGCATTTTGTCAAAGTTTAATATCTGACACTGGCTTTAATTCAGTCTTAGCCTGACTGAGAATATAAGAGAATGAGGGAGCAGGGACAGAACTGCATTTTTAAAATATGTTGCCCTAATGCTCTACTGTCTGGTTTTGTGCTCCCATGGGTATTTGGCTGAGAAATTGTGGAATTTGAAAAAAATTTAGTTCAGCCAGTGTTTCAGCTGATGTGTATATACACTTTGTGCAATTGATTGACAGTGTGAATAATCTAGCTGTGGTACAGGAATATCGCAACAAAAGAAAAAAATTACTTCTAATAAAATGTTCTCCTGGGATTTTTTTTAAATTTGTGTTTGGTGTTTTTCAATCCAAAGGGAAGCCATAAGACGAGGGCTCGACATTCTTAAGGAAGAAATGCCTGGAGGAGACACGTTCATGCATGAAGGATTTAAAAGGGTACACATCATAGTACCTACTTTCTTTGTTTTACACATACAAACTTTGCTTACTTCCTGCTGGTATACTTAAGAGCTAACCGTGTTCTACACTTCATTGCAGGCAAATGAGCAAATTTACCATGAAACCTATGGAGGTATGTGTTGTTTATCATTCATGTTGTATATCTGCATTGAAAAGGCAGGGATTATAGTTCTTTTTATGACCTGCAGTAAACCCGCTGAAAGAAGTATTGGAGAAGGAGTGGTGTTATGCAATACTGCATTCCATTTTGACTACAGCCCTACTTCTAAACGCGTGATTCATGGTTTATTGAGATCAGAGAAGACCGGTATGAACCCAGATCTGACCATTGCAGAATGCAGACCAAACCATTGCAGCCAGAGCTGCCCATCTTGCACCGAGGAGACAGGAACACCCACATTTTCCTGGTGCTTTCAATCCTGATGCACTCAGCCCTCTCTGCTTTGTGGTCCCACATCCTTGTTCTCATTAGTGTAGGTGCAAATGAGAGTTTTGCATTAGTGTGAATGATTTGTGTTCGGATTCTGAGTTGCTAAAATGTCCATTTTCACTAAATTGAGAGGAAAGTGTATTTATGGTTTTTGTCCGTGCCAAAGAATACCTAGTTAGTTAACAAGACTTGCCTGGTTCATACCCTGGCGTGAAGTTGTTCTCATTTGTGGGCTGATGGTCTCTTTGGAAGATGGAGAAACAGGCTGGTGCCTTTCAATTAAAATAGGCTGTGGATGTAGGGGCAGCAGCTCTGCACAGTGTTGAAGCATTTCTGCCAGTAAAATCAGGAGTCCTGAAGTGTGCTACTGAAAACAATTTTACTTCATAGCATATAGCTAAGAACTAATCAAGTATTCTGTAAATTGAATTAGGAAGGAAAAAGAGTAGATGAGATCTGGATTTAGAAGCTGAACTACCAGGGAAGAAACAAGCGTTGAAAAGAAAACAAAATCTCCAGTTTTGTTCAGTGTTTTTCAAGGGTGTTTGGCACAAAAAAAAAAGAGAATCCAAGCAATTTTTTCCCCCAAGTTGCAGGTCATTTTTTTGAGATTTATGTCTGTGTCTAACATGACATGGGAAGGACTGCGTGGCATAAGAAACCTGTCAGAACTAATCAGTCTTTAATTTCAGACAATATGGGGGAAGACACTTGAAATTGTAACAGATTATTTTGAAAAAATAACAAATACTTGCCTGAAAGTAACATATATGTGTATTAGTTACTTTGCTTAAGAACTGTGGACTCAGAATGGTTGGTTGAACCATCGTTTGCATGTTAATTTGGTTTAATTTTGTTAACAGGTTGCATATTTCTAGGTGGCCTTGTATTCTATACTGTATTACATGCATAAATCTCTCCAGTCTATGCAGCCTTTTCACTTAAGTTTGGATGAGATATGAAATGTTGTATCACAAGACATGAATTTTTTCTAGTGAACCTGATATTAAGGTTTTCACGTTCTCAGAATTCCTATGAATTTCACTGGAAGTTCTTGTTGCTTGAGAACTGTAGGACTGACCTCCCTGTAGAAGCCCGTATCATGCCAAGTTCAGTGGGGTTGCTCTTTCAAAGCATGCTGGAGGGGAAGGTAGGATGGCAGGAAAGCTGCTTTTGCGGAGATATCTCTTACCACAGTCTCTGGACAATGTTTATCTAGAGACAAGTTTGTCAAGAGAAGAGAGGAAACCTCTCCTACTCTGCAAACCCATTTTGTCAGTTGTCCACGTGAAAGGTCTGGCTGTAATCTTGATAGGTGCTCTATTTTATGCAGAGCAGAAAAGTCAGTGTGTGGACCTTGTTAGAGCAGCCCTCCCCTCCAGTGATGCTTGTGACGTGAAGGTGCACAGGTTTTGGCTCATTGCACACCTTGCATCTGGCCCTCAGCTGGTGCATCACCAAGTCCCCGCAAATCAGACTCAGAGTCTGACCTTTTGGATTTGTATTTATTTGCAAGCGAAAAGGATTGCCTCACTCCAGACTTTTTTTCCATTGCTGAATCTTGTGTCATGTGTATGCAATCTGTTGTTAACTGTCCTCCATGTAGGAGTTCGGACCGCCAGTGTGATTATTGCCCTGACAGATGGAGAGTTGCAAGATGCTCAGTTTTATTATGCAGAACAAGAAGTAAGTCACTTTTATGTTTATCCAAACTAATTTATGTCAAACCTGTACACATTTACTGCTGGCTCCACTGATTATATGGCTTTGCATTTAATGGTAGTTCTTGGGTTTTTTAGGCAAACAGAGCCAGAAGCTTTGGAGCTATTGTTTATTGTGTTGGAGTGAAAGATTTCAATGAAACTCAGGTAACTTGCTTGTTTTGTCTTGTTGTGTTTTTCTGTTACACTGCTGCACAAGCAACAGCATCAGATGAAGGCATTTATTTAATTACTTGAGGCATAAATCATTTCATGTCACTATGATGTCTTTTAGCAAGTATGAAAGGGCCTGGTTTTATTCACTGTAATTTTGTTTTCCTCATGATTTATGATTGTCTTTCTTTGCAGCTGTCAACGATTGCTGACAGCATCGATCATGTTTTTCCAGTTAAGGGAGGCTTTTATGCCCTAAGAGGAATCATTGATTCAGTAAGTTGGGTATTCTGAAATGCGGTAAAGGGTGCCCTTTCCTGCTTTAAAAAAACATAGATGAAAATGGTTACCAAAAAATGCCCTTATCTAAATCTTTTAGATTCTGAAGAAGTCTTGCATTGAGATCCTGGCAGCTGAACCATCCAGCGTTTGTGCAGGAGGTAAGTTTCCACAAGAACAGTGTGTTAGGGAAATGGAATGACGCTGATGAAATGTCAGTAACTACCTAATGTGGTGCTGAAGCTGAAGCCTGTGGATGTGTTAGAGCATCCTCTCAGGCCATGGCTAAAGCCCTGCATGTTCCTTCTCAGCTAGAGAAAAACATTCTGACAATAAACATGTAGCTGTTGTGGCTGAGTACCAGCATGGAGACTTGACAGAGGTAGCACTCAGCAAATTGGGGATACCACTTTTAAAAAAAATCTGAGAGAGAGAGGGAGATGAGAAAAGTAATGTAAAGCCAGACTGGCAGAGGTGTTTTAGGGTCTAAAGGCAGTATCTCACAAATTTCTGGAAAGACTCTATTCTTGGGATCTGCTAGGACTTAGCAGCAGTTAGAACAAGATTTTGCAAAACACTGACAGAAACTTAAAGTTTATTGAACCAAATATCTTTTGCTGCATAGGCCAAGATATCGCTTGAGTTTTCCAAAATGCTAATGTTTTACTTATTTGAAAGGACCATTATTCTTTATGGTAAACATGAAGGATACCCAGAGGAGTTGTTGATAATTTCATGCCTTTCATGTCTAGTATATTTAACTTGGATTTGTTCCGGTTTATGTTAGCAATTCTCTTGCTGTGTTTTTTTTTCTACTTTAGAGGCTATTGCAGCAGAGTAAGAGTGACACTGTAAGTTTGCTGGAAGGTACAGTTTTCAGCATGGTTATTTAGCTCTAGTGTTAGTGTCTTGTGTTCATTTCCTGTACACTGTAAAATGGAGCACATAAAAAATGGCAATGATGCATGAAAGCTGACCTTGAAAACAGATAAAATATGAAACTCAGGAAAAATTTAGTAAGTATCACAGGAGAAAAATTGTTCACTCTTCATTTCCACATGTCAATCACAATATGATCTTACCCTGAATATTTCAATTTAACATGAAACATCATTGTATCTCTTGAATTATTCTTAAGTATATTATTGTGGACTAGATGTAAAATTTTGTCTGTAGAAAATTTAAAGGAATTATTTTGCTTTTAGAAATATTGTGGAGTTGATTTTTAAAAAAACTGTTTTAAAGCTTTGATGTTTAAAGCTTTTTATTTCCTAGTGATACTTTCCTGTTTTTGCTTAGTTGTTGTATACCTGACAATTTTTTCTGCAAAGCTTATTGCAAGCTATCCTGTTCAACAAAAATTCATTTAGCTCCATGAAAATGTGAGTGTTCCAATAGGAGGGATTTCAGTGGTGTTCTTTCAGTTGTTTGGGACAATGTTAAGAGTATTGGAAAGTTGAATTTGAAACCATTTTTTCAAATGGAATGTTGAAAATATTTTTATGGAGTATTTGAGAAAATACATTCTCAAGAAAAAAGTTTTCTTTCAACAAAATTAATTCAGCAAAAAGAGTAAATTTTTTTTTTTCCAAAGGATAATGAGTTCAAACCACTTCATTTTTTGCTAAGCTTGCTAGATAACAAGTTTGACAAATGTGATTAAGATTACACAAATACACTTTAAAAATAGTTTGCCCTTAAAAAAAAAAAACCCAAACAATATTGTTACCTTACTCGGATCTGTAGAAGTTTTTCATTGTCTTTGTGGCGTTCAAACAAGACCAATATAAATTGGGCAGAATCAGTTTCTGTGTAGTGCTGCTGATTCAGCAAGGTGCCGGCCCTCCTTTCACTTGAATTCTGGGGTTTGCTGTGTCCCTGTTGACCAAGGGCTGGCACATGGTGAAGCTTTGCTGCCCAATCTCCACCTGCCTGAAGGTTTGTTTGTAGCAGCAGAGAGCTTGTAAATGGGAGGAAGCCAAAGCTGCAGCTCCACATGGTGTACAGTTTGTATACCATGGTATTTAAAGTATTAAAGTCTTTAGCACTAAGAATCAGGCCTGTAATAGCATTTATTATTATCCCACGAGCCACAGCTGAAATTACCTCCTGCAAGAGGTTTTACAGTATGAGGCTACAAATATTTACATTTGTGCTTAGATTTATTATCCTTTATTAGCCCACTTAATTCAGCATAGCTGGAGGTTCATCTGTGTAGCTGTGTGCATCACTATCTCCTGGAAGGAGCCTCCTGGGATTAAACAACTTTTTGCATGGTAGTGTGAATCCAGATCTTGAGTTCTGTTCACTGGACAGTTATAGTGCTACTCTATATGTAACGTGGTCTATTTTTTTAATGTGCTTCATTTGGACTTTACTTCATAGGCTTCACTATTTTTTGCATTAATGTCAGAATTTTTATGCATTTTAAATATAGGTAATTACTGATATAGTTTACTGATAATGTGTTATTTTGTTAAGATATAGAGCCACTAAAACCTACATCAACGTATATATGCACTTGCATGGTGGATGTACCCACTGGCTGAAAATTAGAACATAACATTTTCTAGTAATTCACCATTCCTTTCCTTTTAGGTTAGGAGTGTTTGTTTGTTTTGTTTAAATACATAAAGAAATTTACACTTCAAAATGATAATTGAAAAATAATGGACCTTTGGAAAAAGTGCAATATATTATCACATTCTTCAGCAAAGATACTTTTCTGTTTACAGCCTTGAAATGTGTGCCTGTCCACACTTTTTGTATGAAATTTATCTCATAATTGGTTTAGCCTTTATTTAGCATTGCTCATAATTTTTATGATTTGGTATGAGATCATGAGGGGTTCGTGTGGCTTGTGGAAACAAGTTATGATCAGAGCTTAAAGCAGGGTCTGAGCCACTCCTTGTAAGTGTTCTCATAGTTGCTGCTGTGTTGGTGGTTGCTGGTGATCTTGGCTTCCTTTTTGACTTGCCACAGGTATAGTAAAATGCTAATGGAACAATTTCTATGTGTTGACAATTCCAGTTGGGACTCTGGCTTTCTGTGACGAAGCTATCTGGCAAGTCCAGTTACAAACTGATCTTGTCATATTGTGACAGCTATCTGATGTTTAATGCTTTTTGACCCTGCAAATTCATTGTCCGCAGTGTGGAGCAGTGGAGTTGGGTCCTTCTTGTTCCCTCTGATTTAAAGTGACCAAGACATGCAGCCTGTAAACAGGCTATCAGTGCAGAATCAGAGGTGCCTCGTATCCCGTCTGACAGCATCATTGCTTTGATTATGCTTATGGTACGCGGATGTGATTGAAAGGTTTTGTTGGATGTGGCATCCTACTGGCCACATCAACTACCAGGTGTGGATGCAAGCAGTCAGCTTCTCATCAGAGTCAGAGAAGCGGAGCCGACAGCGCAGCCAGTGCACACCAGCTTCAACCTACCATCTCGCTGCCAGCGCCGCCCGGTTATTTCAGTGCTGACCTTTTTCCCTTCACTGTCTTGTCAAAAGCTGCAATCTATGATCTGACAGTAACTCAGGAAGAAAAGGACGCAGCCAGAGCCAGGGCGCAAAATTAAATGGAATTAGCCATTTCAACAGACCATCACCCAGAACCCGTTAATGCTCCAGAGCAACTGAGAGGGCAGGCTTTGGAACAGCAACAACAAACCCAGGACCAGCTGTTTACATTTCCCTACAAGTGTGGTGTATTGTCAGCTCGTGTTGGTGCACAGGTTACTACCCAATCACTTGTTCACAACTGACTGTGCGGAGTGGCAGTCACAGTGAAAAGAAAGGCAGGAGAGGTAAACTGTCCTGACAAGTCTAAACTTCTAGATGTAGCTTTTACCTTTGATGTCTTCTATTGAAGTTTTCTTNCTGTCCTGACAAGTCTAAACTTCTTCTTAGAAAACTATTGAAGTTTTCTCACTTGCTGCATCTTTTTAAAGCCACTGAAACAGCCACCAATTAAGCTTTTGTGATGGCTGCCTTTTAAGGCCATTAATTCATGAGAAGGGGAAGAAAAATTTAAGGGCAATTTTGTTTTAGTAAGCTTCTTTTAAAATATAAAATTGAGATGAGGGAAAAAATATAATCTTGGCTGGGTGTTCAAGCCACTGTAAAGTGAGCTGGCTACAAACAAGTCTGGCGGTGTGTGGTCCCAGGCAGGTAGTTCTGGTGGGTGGGCAGAGGCCCAGTTGCCCTCAGGGCTGGTCATGACTCTCAGCTCTGCTGGCCAAAAAAGAGATGCTCATCATGAATAATTCTCAGTATATCAGCTGGGTTAGATGTGGAATGGCTCAAGGCATGAATCTGACTAAGAGTAACTCGAGATTCTTATTGGAGTAAGAAGAAGATGAATCTGCCCTACAGTCCATTTTTGTTTGTTTAAAGGAATGCCCACTACCCCCAGTGAGAGCCAGGATGTATAACCCTTCCCATTAAAAAGAGGCCAAATTCTGATGCTGGATTTGTGTATTTGGCTCTTGGTATGCTCATAGAGATCTCAGATTTTATCATCTTTCTTTAGCAAGGTGCCTAAGCATGTTTCATTTCAAAATACACTCCAGCAGATATTTTCTTTTTCTCCTCCCAAAATATCTCTTTGGTTCCCATGTACTTTGTGCCTGTTGTCCATTCAGAGCCCTGCTCTAGAGCAAGCTACCTTGATGAAAATGGGAGTGTGGATTTCCAGTACTTGATTGTAATTTGTCAGTGCCCTAGTCCAATTCACCTGGAGTAGCGTTAGATCTCAGTGCAGTGAGAATGGTGATGAGTGAGAGTGGGCAAAAACAAACTGTTTGTACAGAAAAGTTAAAGCACCAGGTCCTTGTGCTAGCTTGCCTTGCAGTAGCTTGATAATGAAGGGCAGGCAGATGAGGCTGAATGCATTTCAGCCACCTTTGGGCCTCATGTAGCGTTACACAAGTCCTTCCTCCAAGGCATACAAATAACATGGCTGTGCCTTGTATGGAATGTTACTAAAAGCCAAATCTTATATTACTAAAAATCTATAAATTATAAAAAGTACTATATTACTAAAAATCATGTACTGCTCCCCTCAATCCTACCAACATTGTTTTGCTCTCCGTTTTAGTATGTTCATCAAAGTATAGATGATGATGCATGTAGACTTGTTCATGGTTTTACTTGCTACTAGTGGAGTACTGTAGAGTTTATTCATATTTTTCTATGTGAAGCTTCAAGATTAATTGATCCTGTGTTGTGCTGTTATACCCCTTGTATTGGGCTGGTCTCAACTGCTGCTCAGAGGCTGGTGTGAGAGCCTTTGGGAGAATTTGGTTAAAGTGGGAGATTCATGCATGAAAGCGCAACTTCTGTGCTTTCCCTTGCTGTGTGCCAGGGATCTCAGCTGTCAGCTGGCTGCTTGTGTGCAGTACCACAGGGAGTTTCAAAAGTGTGCTGGGGACAGAACAAATTGGTAACATGTCTCTCCACCTGCCTGCATTAAAGATGTTTTCTCTGTGGTCAGTGTAGCAGCCACAATAGCTTTTTGCATCCTAGAGGGAAGTTTCACTTCTCTTCCTGGTGCATCTTGTGCCTAGTTTGGCAATTCAAGCTTATCCTAGCAGAAAGGGAACTGTGGCTCAGTGTTGGGCTTCACCTGTGCACAGTAAAAGGGAGAGAAGAATTGCAAACTGTTGTGTTGTTAGGGCTCCAAGGTGAAGTGCTGACTATATAGGTTACTAAGGAATAACTTTAAAAGCTTGCTGGGGAGAAGCTGAGAAAACAAAGCCAGATTTCTTAATACTTTTCTTCCTCAAGTTACCTTTCCTGTCTCTAACTGTACAGGGTATGGTGACACCAGGTACTTTCATGATAGACATAAACTCAGCAATCCTACCTCTACTTGTCTCTATCCCTTCCCTTCTCCTGCACGTTTCTACTTCTAGCAGATGCTCAGCCAGGCATTACTGACCTCTCTAGCAATAAACAGAGTTACTTTGTAGGCCTATGCGTAAGCTCAGTGCACTGCAACATGATCAGTGGTGCCAGTAGTAGAGGGCATGTGCAGCTGGGATCTCACTTCTGATAGCACCCTTCCTAGACTGGCTTTACTCAAATGCAAAACTGCTCTGTCAGTAAAAAGGCTATTGGAGTGTTTGTGGAAAAAACCCAAACCTGCTGAGGCTTCTGCTGCTTGAATGAACAAATTACGCTTGCTTATCACAATAATGTCAAAAATCACAGGTACTTTCCCTATCAGGACTGAAGCAACAGAAGTTGTGGCAGGTCTCACCTTCTGCTACTGGTGGTTTCAGCTGCTGGGGCAGGGATGTGGGGGAAGAGCACAAAGAAAGTGACGGTGCCTGGGTCCTTAGATACTCCCATGCAGAGCAGATTTTACTAGGGCTGTGCACAGACTCAGTTATTGCATGGGCAGGAGTGCTGTTTTTTCATAGGGTCTGTACCAGATGCGAAGCTTTCTCTCTGAGTCACAGGGGGTTTGGGAGGGGAGTTCTGTCTGTCAGCATCTTCCTGAGCAGAGCTCTGCTGAAAGCCTAGTGCCATCTGCCATGAAGACTAGGGGGAAGGACTAGTACATGTGGTTAGCAATGGTGTCTGTCCCAAAATCCATGGAGGAACCATGAGATAACATCAGTCAAGTCAGACTTAGTTTTCCTGTGGCACCTTTAAGGCATTGCAGTTCTGTGTTACACTTGTGGGAGCTGACTTGAGACAAAGAGAAGATGCTGAAGCACTAGTGCCACTGTAGCACTCTTGGACATCGCTGCTGAATAGAGAGAGTGTTAGTGTGGATGTTTTATTTCAGGCATAGGGCAGAGGACAGCAATTGTCATGTTTTAATTCAAGTCACTCTGAACAGAAATGCTGTATTTGAGTTATTTCTCATAAATTTTCTGTGTTTTTACTTACAGAATCCTTTCAAGTTGTGGTAAGAGGCAACGGCTTTTATCATGCAAGAAATATCGACCAGGTACTCTGCAGCTTCAAGCTCAATGACAGCCTTACTATCAGTAAGTTTGCAGGCTGGTGGATTGCAGTGACCCTTGTGGCTGTCACCTCATGGGCCAGCTCTCATCCATGTTAAGGGGAGTCCTTGCAGCAGACATGAGAGGGAGGTGAGGTAGAGGTGTGCACTTAAAAGAAGCTTGAAGTTCCTCCTTATTCAGTGCAGTGACCTGTGGGCACTGTGTTCTGAGCGCTCACACGGGGCATGCTGCTGCACAGTGACCTTAGCACCATCGTGGTGATGCACGTGGGTGCAGCATGCAGCAAGAGAGGACTGGGGATAGGTTTTAAGATGGAAAATTAAAATTGCTTCCTATTCCCTTGTTCGTCACCAGTAAAAAGAGATAGTGCTATCTTGATCCCCTGGTAGTATTTTCAGAGTTTTTATTCACCAGTCCAGGAAACAATTGCCATAAAGCCAGGCTTCCAGGCATGCTCTGCTCCTCTCTGACACCAGTTTCTGGTCTCATCGCAGTGACTGTGTAACATGGAAACTCTGTCGTTGCTGTGCTAAACAGGGTCTTTTCTTTGCTGTCTCAGCAGCCAGGCAAAGGACTGAATGGCCAAAAAAAGGTGGAGTGTCCAGTTTGTCAGCAATCCTCTCTCATTCCTGAGAAGCCGTGTGTGTCTGGCAGAGTGAAGCATGGTGTGGGGAGGGGAGGTCTACTCCTTTTTCATATATGCTACCCTTGTGGCTTGAGTACAGTAGAGGCTTTCATATCCTGTCGTGGCCAGACTGGTGCCTTCCCTAGCAGTGAATTCACTTACAAGAGGGAACATATGAATTGCTCCTTCATTTCCCATCCCAGTTGTCCATGTCGATGCTGCAGTCAATCAGCTCTGGTGGTCTTGCATTTATTCCAGTTACAGATGTGCTTTAATCAGGATTTGTTTTCTGTTTATCAGTTAGACAGGCTTTTTCTTTTTCTTCCTTGTCCCCAATCCATTAGCACCTTGGCTGGACTTCGCACAGTGAGTGCTGACCTGGGCCTGGAAATATACAGAAGGAAAACTACTGTGATTCCATTCCGACTCCATGCTGTGTTTTCCTTGGGTTAGGTTTGCAACAGATGTTGTGATGAGATGCTGATCTATGCTGGCTTTTTTTCCCCTCCCTAAAACATATCACTGATTTGCATACCCTCATCTCTTCCAAGGCAGGGGAATGAGTTCTGTCTTCAGGTGTGCTTGAAGTGGGTGAAGCATGAAGGAATAACTCTTATGTCTATTGTTGCTTAAGTTATTTTTTTCCTGGATAAAAAGAGGGAAACAAGCCTCTAAAGTATAAATAAGATGGTAGCTTTTATCAGCCCTTTATTCCCTTGGGTTTGACTCTGGTAGACCACTCTTTCACCAAGATGGCACTGCAATTGCTTTGCTGCAGAGCTAAGCTGTAGTCACTGGAGTGATGTGTCTGCTCTTGTGCCTCAGCTTACACACTTTTCGTGGAGTGGCAGTGCAGGATTACTGCTGGGCCTCCTGTTTGTATTCATAGGGCTTGGCTTTCTGGATTTGACTTCTGAAAGCAACAGGATTTTAACACTGCTGACTCTGGGAGTAGTGGAGTGCAAGGAGGTGGGAAGGCATGTGTGCCCTTGTGTTTGACTCTGCCTGCACGAAACCCTTATAAACGTGGGCTGTTTACAGATGGTGCTGCCACAGAGGAGAGGTTGGTCCAGAAGCAGATAGTGCAGAGCTCATGGTAACATCAGTCATGGCCCCTCTCTGCCTATTTCCTGTAAATGACCAACCATCTTTTGGGTTTGTTTTTTTACCCCAGTCTTTTTCCATTTCAGCTCCACCCCATCTCTCTCCTTCCTTGTTCTTGGGCTCAGATAGTGCAGCCTTGGATTCTCTTCTGTGTATGTTTGGACGTGGGTAGATAAAAATTGAACCCTAAACTTTTGAGCCCTTGAGTAACTTGAGGGGTCAGAGTATTCAGTGTGAGTAGAGGTTGCATGTAATTTTCAGATAGACATGATGAATACTGCTCAAAGCTGAATTCCAAACGGTCGATCACTGCTGTCAGGAGCAGAGTTAAACTTCCAGTTCTTAGCTATGATATCTCTAGCCTGCTAGCATCACGTTGGCATCAACATGAATGGTTATTCTAGTGCTTGGATTTGTAATCAGCACCATTGGGGAGTATTGGTACTTGACAATATACCGAGTTCATCTGTGGCTGTCTTTGGTGGCAGCACTTCTCCAGGGGGTGGCCTGCTTGAAACAATTTAATTTTTTCATCCCTGATAGTTACATTAATTTCTTTTCAGATGAAAAGCCGACTTTTGTTCATGATACATACTTACTTTGCCCTGCCCCAGTGATAGAAGATGCTGGACAGTGAGTATTGCTTTCCAGCATGTGTCGAGAGAGAGTGGACTTCTGGGTGAGGATGTCATTACTGAGTTAAAGGCTCAGGATTCTACCCAAAGTGTCAAGCTAATAAATGTGTGTGTGTGTGTCATATTGAAGCCATCTCCTTTGTTCCAAATCCTTTCCTATTAGAGCCAGCATAGCTCTATTTAGTATTGGGTCTTCAGCACAGCTTAACCAAAGGTCATCTTTGACCATGGCCCCATATCATAGAATCACAGAATGGTGATTCCTCCTCTCTTTTATATCCTGTTTTTTCAGACTAAAATGTAATTAAATTCAAGACAAACTTTTAATTTTGATGGAAAGGAGATGCTTGATTTGAATTCCTTTGCTGCTGCTGTATATGTTGCTTCCTATATTTTGCCATACTGTGTCTAGTGTTGATATTTTTCAGCTTTTTTAATCCTGTAGCCTTCTGGGAGACATGGCACGATGCCCTCCCTTTTCCCTTGGTGATATTGTGGGTGCTTAAATACTGTACTGGGGCTAAGGGTGAATGCCTCCCTTCCCTTTTGTATTTGTTGGTGAAGGAAATTAATTTGGTGGTGTTTTGTCATTTTTTTTTATTATTACTTTCCTTTTTTTTTTTTCTCCCTTGGACCCTTTCTCTGATACTGGAGAATGGCTAGGGAAGATTCTTCTTGAATTTCACTGGCATTTCAGTATTTTTACTCTTCTTGATCTCAGTGCAGATATTCTGGGTTTGCTTGGAAACAAAAGAACACATTCTGATTCATTGACAGAAGGATTTCTTTAAATAAATAAAAAAGTCTTTAAGTTTCTTGTGCTGTTTACAATAGTATTACTATTGTCTGGGGCATTCTGTTATGGCTCCCTTTGCCCCAGCTGGGATAGGGTTTTTTTAATAAAGAGCATATGTCCCAACTCAATTAAGCTAACATGAAAAAAGTGGCTTCTGGGCAAGCAGGGAGGCAAATGCAGGTAAGTGTCAGAGGCCATGAAATGCCCTGACTCAACAGGACATGCTATCCATGCGTGCTCATAAACCCATGGCTGAAACAGAGTAAAGGTAACAATGGGTGTAAAGACGACACTAAAAATAAACATATCTGTTTTGTGCTCTAGGGTGGTTTTCCTACAAGTCAGCATGAACAACGGGCTAACGTTCATCTCCAGCTCTGTCAGCATCACCAGCACACATTGTGTAAGTAATTCCAATGGGGCTTGACAGAGGAACCATGAGACCTTGGAAAGAAATGGTTGTTCTTGGGGCAAAGCCTCCTTGAGCAAGCGTGAGCTCTCTGCAGCTCCTGCGTCACCACTACTGACTGGATCCCAGCAGCTCTTGGGAAAATAACCAGGGCTACTTAAGATCAAATTGTTATTGATGATGGATAGGTCATGATAGATTTTCTGCGTAAAAATTTAGAATAAAAGGTACCATGCCTATTCCTACCCTAGGAGAGAGATCCTCCGAACTAGGCTCTTAACAGAAGGAGATCTGAGAAAATGATGGAAGGAGCATCAGGGAGCAACACTCTGTTGAGCCTTGATGAGATCTGGGGTAAAAGGTGCTACTGTTAGGACTTGTATCTGGAAAGGCAGCAGGAAAAGACAGTGATGCCTGTCCTGCATCACATGGTCAGAAAGACCAGGTGGAGTGTCAGAGACAAACAGCTACAAGTAATCCTTTGTCAAAATCTGATTTTAGAATCAAATAAGCAAAATTAAGAAACTGACTAATGGATAAGGAATTGTCTTCCTTGCCTGGGGATAGAAACAGGCAGTGCCCATAGCTGGTGCAAGCAAGTACAGTAATTAAATATATGTCCTTTGTGCTTGTGGTCTATACCAAGTTGGCTGAAGTACCTGATAGCAGTTTATATCAAACTTGAGCTTTGTTGTTATTAGTGTCAAAAGGACTTTTATAGCCTATGCCAAATGCTGTCATATTGGTTTGGAATCATTGTTGGCCATTTTGACAGCTGGAGAACAGAAGGGCAGAATGCGGATAGAGGCGACTGGAACTTGTAAATGTAATTTTCTGATATTTTCAGCAATGAAGATGGGAAATATCACACCAGAATGCTGAACAGTCTGGGTTACAGGGACTCAATTTAGCAGAGATGTGTTTGCTTCTTTACTGGATTATTTCTGTTTTGCCAAAACTTTCTTCCAAATTTTCCATACTGAGGACCGATATTTTCACATTTAATTCCACTCTTTTACCTCAGGTACAATAGAACCTTTCAAGTCTGCAGTGAAACACAAGTGTTAACTGGTGCATTTAGTTACCCATATGTAATCTATTTCTGATGAAGACTGAAGTCTGAACCCTAACTGGGGTTCCTAAAGGCCAGAGCATGGAAGCTTTTCCTTTTGGTAGCCTTAGGATAAAAAGAGGAATCCAATCTCCAGTCATGTCAATCTGACAGTTTTTGACCAGCCTCTTGCAGATTGAATGTGAAGGAGGCAGGAAGCCTGATTTGCAGCTGATACAAAAATACTGTCTCTCTCCTGTTATGTCCCATAAGCAGGGACATTGGTAGTTGTTTCTAACTTTGTCTTAATTTCATGCATTTCACTCTTCTCGTTTTAGAGACTCCCTCCATTTCCTTTCCTCTCCTGTTTCTTTTTCTGTGGGTGGCAGTCAGCTGGCCTGCTCAGCTCTCCTCCCCAGCTGGTCCTTCTGTCCTTTCTGTACAGTAAGTATCTTCACTATAATCCGAAAGCCTCTGTGTGATCCCTGTGCTTATTTCTGTTCAGCTGCATGAAGTCTGCTATTTTCTTTTCAAAGTCCAGCTTCACTATAGTGCTTTGTATCACGAAAATGATTAAAAGAAGACTCTTTAGCTTCTTGCTGCCAGCAGGTCCTGAGGTACTGCTGGCAAATGTCTCAGCAATTTATATGTGCAGTTAGCACGGGAAAAGCGATGCCTGGGAACAAAGGCTACAAAACAAGGAGGTAATGTGTGTTTGGAGTAATGGTAGCAGTGGTACTGCATTGCAACTGTGCTTGGATTTGTTTTTAAGGAGTGCAGCAATATTTCTTAAAGTTATGCTTGATTTTTACTCACCCTTTTCTCAGCAAACTGACTTCACTGGGAATTCATTTCTCTTCAAGTGTCTGCTTTCCAGATGCGTTAGTTTTACGTGGGGCCATGGGAGGGCCAGAGGGGAGTGCTTAGCACTGAGCTGCAGCTGGGTACTGTGTCCTCTAACAAGACTTGTTTGAGCAGGGAGTCTGGCACATGTTGGAGCAGCCCAGCTGCTCCTTGGCCAAATGAAGGTGAGCCAAATAGCATAGCCTAAAACAGGTCAGTTTGTTGCATCTATAACAAAAAGCCACAGAGCAGTGTAGGGATGGTGATGCTGTGACACAGATATGGGATGCTGGGTTGCCTGCCTAAAAGTGTGGAGTAGGAGCTGTGTTTGTGTTGGTGCCATATTGAACATGTCAGTCCTGACAGCTCTAGGAATTGGCCTGAGAGAGAACGAGGTACCACCTAAGTCGGTCATTCAGAATCTCACCCAGACTTTCAAAGCTCTTACCAGCTGGTACTTTCCACCCTCAGCCTTTTCATTGTCTGAGGGGAAAACAAATGCACTTAGAACATTGAAGAGAATCTCTGTTGTAAGAAGGGGCTAAGCATCAGTTTCTGGTGTCATGGAAATTCAGCAAGTCGTTTCAGATTTATTAAAGTGAATCTCATGGACTTTATCATATAGAAATCACTTTTGGAATTTGGTTTCTTTCCCTTTATTCTCCCACCTATCCTTTGAAAATCTCTTACAGCTTCCTCTCCATCCAACTCCTCTTTCCTAAGCCTGATTGACAGACCTTTCTTCAAGCTCTTTTCACATCCTCCTAGCCCCAGGCTTTCCTCTAGCTTCCTGCTAGGTTTTTCCTGTTTTCTGATACCCCTGTTGCTAGTGAATTGAACCTCTTCTCAAATTTTGAAAATCTACCACTGAAGAGGTTTCTTTTCCCAGTATAAAAAAAAAATAGCTGAAACACTAGAGCTAATGTTAATATCATTCCAGAACCCAGTAGAGTCCAAGGACAGGGCATGTCTCAGCATGCCACTGCCCCTGTGAAACAAATGTTTACTTTCCAAAAGCCACATATTCTGTATGTTCTGCAGGAAGCAAGCAGTATATGAAAACCTATGAAAACCTGATTCCTGTAGTCATCAGAGCAATAGAGAATTAATATCTCTTCTGAATGCACTAACATGAAATGCTCCAAGTGCAAAGTATCCATCAAGATTTACACAAAAAAATCAGAGCTGTGATTCTCTTTAATTCTTAGTTGCTCTTAAAAGCTAATTTCAAGTGTTAACACTTGATTTTTGGTTTTTTTGGTTTTTTTGGTTTTTTTGTTCTAGGAAATTCAAAGAAAATTTAAACTTGATTTTATATGTATAGACCCTTAGATCTGCATCCTCAGAGTCTCACTATTCTCTGCAGAGAGATCATAAGATCATAAGAATCAGAAATGCTTAAGATAATGATTACAGTATCTCATTTAAAATAGTCAAACCAGCCCTAAGAGGCATACCAGAACAAACAGCATTATTGACTGGTTTGCATAGTCACCCAGGCTAAGGTTGTGTGAGTGGTTGGAGTCAAGAGGCAGCACACACAGCCTTGGGAGCTGATGTGCTGAGCAAGTTCTGCTCTGTTCTGTGGTACTGACATGTGAACAGTTACCCATAAGGTCTGAGCTCCAATATTCCCATTCTTTGAATATCAGCATTTGCGTATCCTGCATCTCTAGGAATGCAGGACTACTCTGCACACCTGAGAGTCTGTGCTCATGTAGTTTGCAAAGCCATTCTGGCAGTATTAAGGGACTTGTCAGCACAGAATGGGTTGTATGCAAGTTTAACCGTCTTGAATCTAGTGGGCAATAAACATACCATAAATTCACACATAAACTATACATGTAATCACTACAAAGAGGAGATGCTTCCCTGATTTTGTGCCTTCAGATACTGATGTGATCCTAATGATAATAGAGATTGCACAGTCTACCTGAGACCTCATAATGAGGGAAAGCTGACTCTAAATGTGTAACTTCAGGGCTCCTGCCTTCTTTGAGACATACAAAGGTAACTCAGAAATAATTATCTTGCTTGCAGCTGACTGGGACCATCCTTTTCATTGCTCTTCTGATTCTCTTTCTTCTGCTGGCTCTGGCTCTTCTGTGGTGGTTTTGGCCCCTTTGCTGCACAGTGGTAAGCATAGTTTTTTTATTCTATTGACTTGGTTTCATCTATTCTCTGCCAAAGCACAGAGTTAAAGTGTTGGAGTGGGTGGTTAACCTTGCTTAAGAAAAATGCTGCCACATTTGTAAAGCCCTGATTCAACAATTTGCTTAAAGTGCTTGTTGAAGATACTCTAGTCTGGGTTTTTGATTGTTTCAAGGCCTACATGATTTTTACATTGAATGAGAATTTTAAATAAGCTCATGGATGTGACTCAAGTTTCTGGAGGGATCGAGACCTCCTTCAGACCAGCTTTGAAACCTGCTGCATAAAAGTGTAATGGAATTGATTTACTAATGTGTGCATAAGCTGTTATGGTCCTCTTTAAAGACAAGAGTTAGGGGGTTTTTTGCATTTTGTTGGTTGGGGTTTCTTTAATTTATTCAGAGAAGCTGCAGATTCTGAGAGAATATCTTTGCACTAACTTGGTAATTACATGGTATTTTTCATCTCATCTGGGTTTATTTTATGCCCACTGAAAAGCAGTAGGACTAATAAGAGGATTGAACGTGGGGGAATGAAGCAGAGTGACTCATTTGTGATACGGGCAAGAAAGCAGAGAGGACATAGTATTGAGATGGATGAACCCTCCCGTTGTCTCAGATTGCTACATTATTTGTTTATTCCAGGTGATCAAGGAGCCGCCTCCACCACCGCCTCCAGAGCCTGTAAGTGTGCTATTTTTGAGCTGTGGCACTGTCTGTGCTCTGCTGTAGTGTGCTGTGCTGCCCAGGAATGCCAGCCCTGTAGGTGTCTTAATGACACCTTGAAGGCCGTGAGAGGAAGTCCTCTGGGTCAGGACAGTTATTTCTGCCTTCTGGCCTCTTATATACACACAGCAAAACTGCTTCCATCCCGGGTGAAAACGGTTGCATAACTCAAAAATCCACAGATCAACAGCTCCTGTGGTATTTCGTTCCTTCTGCTGTGCATCCAACAGGTGCGTAAGCAAATCCTTGCTTCTCAAGCTGTGCTGACAGCTGTGCCTTCTCCAGTAAAGCTGCCATTGTTCTCAGCAGGAGTTTAGCCCAGATTGGTAGTAAGGAACAGTCTGGCAGCTGGAAAAAAGGACAGCAAAGGCCACATTTTTGCAGCATTGCTACTGGAGAGGAGACAAAACTCTGCCCTGGCTGTGGCTCTTCTGCAGAGTGACCTTTGGAAGGACATTTAGCCTTTCTCCATTTAGGTTTTGAGTGTTTGAGGCAGGGTTGCATTTAGCTCTTTTGGAGACATTAAATCACTGACCCTGACCTCAGTTTAGTTTCACTGTACTAATTTCATGAAAATAATAGTAGTAAATAAAAGCACCTCCAGAGAAAAGTTATGCCTGCCTTTATTTCTTTCCGAAGCATAGTAAATGAAATGATGGAAAAATACTTGCCTAACCCACAGGAGAAGTTTATATTTTACTGCTAACTTGCTGTAACTTGGCATGAATGTAAGGAGGCAACCACAGGTGCTGTTTTGAGGTTGCTAGAGGCCACCATTAGTGTGTATGTGATCCTGTTACTTATCCTGAGCAGCAGCACTGTGACAATTTAAGATGCACCCCAGAATTCATGCTGGGGTTAGTGTGATTAGTGCTATCACAAAGCCTGCAGCTGCAGCCATGCTGCATTTGAAGGAGGTTTCAGAGAGCATCACACCCCTGCAGGAGCTCCAGATGTTTTGCAATTTTAAGTGCAACCAAAGAGAATGAGCTGATGTAAGCCTCCAGGAATAACACAGAATACAGACATTATCCATCCCTTGTCTTGGCCTTGTCTTTATCCAGTATGAGTTGTAATAATTGTGCGTTGTAGTAATTGTAGCTGTGTAAAGGATTTCATTACATTTAGTATTAGGCTCCCTAGGTATGGTGACTCACCCTTTAGCTGATATAGTGCAGTATTGCTACTATTAAACTGAATATAGGTGTGTAAAACTTGTTCTAAAGCATGAGCATTAGATTTTCATGTGGTAGCTGTTAATGTTGCTTTGCTGTGTGTTCTGTGTAGGGAGTATTCGGTATAAATCCTTTATTGACTGGAAAAGTATCCGCTGTTACTATTGACTCTGTCCTGTTGGAGTCAGGCTTGCCAGCAGGAAGAGCTGTTAGACATGAACACTTAAAATCTGTGTTACATTGCACGAAAGAGGCAGAGTATCTCATATAATGCTCAGGTTCACAATGAAATCAAATATAAATGAATTTAAAATGCTGATGCAGTTCACTGGGTAGTGGTTTAGATGTGGCATTAAATGGGATAAAATTTATGTATGTGTTGTACTCAGAAAAAAGCTTACTGAAACAGCACAAAACCTAACACCAAACCACAATACCTTCACTGTATATTTATTTCCCCAATTTATGAGAAAAAAAAAATAACAGGAACAAAAAAAAAGGTGAAACAAACACCAAAAAGCCAAACGACAATAATAAAAAACCCAAACTCAAACTCCCCTTACTAGTTAATGCAAATATCTACTCTAGTCTTGCCTGGCCGTACTAAAGAATTTGTTGGAGGAACTGACCTGTTGAACCATAGATGAGAGACCACATGTCACTGAATAACTGATGGAAATACCTTTCTTGGAGGCATAACCTAAGAGGTAATTACAAACAAACAAAAATTAAAGCATGGTTTTAAAAAGCTGTTCTTTTGTTTTGGGCTCTTAATTCATTTTCCTCTCCAATAGAAACATGCAGGGCAATTTTGTGAAAATGCTATCTTGTAATGTAATTTATGTCTCTCTATAATATTTGGCTTTCAGTTGAATTTTTTTTTTTAATTTAAAAACTAAATTTGATTTTTTTAATTAAAAAGTCAGTTCAGGTAGTGTTTCTAGAAACATACTTGTACTGAGAAAAAGTAGCAGAGAGCACTGTGCATGGCCAGTCCAAGAGCAGCATGCATGTCTGCATGTCAGCATGAGGTACAGTTATTTGAGGAATGAAGATGATGTTGTAGGAGGCTTGTTGTGCCCTTTCCTCAGCTGTGTGTGTACTTGGAGAGTGTAAGGCTGTGACTTTCAGGTGCCTCGTCTTAGTGTAATGATATGGAGTCTGAGAAATCCCAGTTACTTCTCTTGGCTCAAGAGGATAGAGCTGGAGATGTGTTCCTAGGCTTGTTGAACCAGAACCATTTGCCAGGTTTAGTTAAGCAAGAATAGAAAAATGAACCTGAAGTTAATTCCTGATTCAGATTCTCGCATGTTTCAGAAAAATAATCATCAGTCTTTATCATTGTTCTGGTTCTGATCTCCCTGACAATTGTGAGGTGCTCCTGTCTGAACCCTATTCCAAACTGTACAGCTTGAGCCAGACTCCACAAAGCATCAAGCAGTGTAGAATAACTAGTTACAGCTGCCATGAGAAAAGGGTCTGATGCACACATTAGAAAACTCAACAGTGGTCACTTTTTTCCCTCTGTTAGGTGATGTTAAGTTCTAAAAGTGCAATTAATAAATTATTTCTTTGGGCTAACTCATCACTGCATTTTTGGCATAGCACAGTGGCAAGCCAGTATATGTACAATTCATCTGTACAAGTCAGTTGGGATTTTTGGAGCTCAATGCATATTTAACTAAATAAAAGCAGCCTGGAGAGGGGAATAGGCAATCCTCTCTGGCTTCCCTAGTTAAAAGTGCAGCTGCAGAGACAAGAGAGTTTTTTGGTTTTGTCAGCAAATGAGCGTAACACACAAACCCAGATATCCAAGGACTGGACCATAGGATGTTCAGCTGTTTTCCACAGTGTATGCTGTTTATGTGAGAACAGCATTAGTATCTCCCTGTCTTTCCCACAGGACTCAGATGATGAAGATGGATTGCCAAAGAAGAAGTGGCCAACCGTGGATGCATCTTATTATGGTGGTCGAGGTGTTGGTGGGATTAAGAGGATGGAGGTATTTGGCTTATTCTTTAGTGTTATAAACCTCAGTACACATAATTTAAAATTGTGTCAGACTATTTTATTCTTAAATGTGTATTTCTGATTACGATGGGAGTTTGGTGCTTTCATAAATTTGACTTCATTCCTGGTAGCACCTCGTCATCTGATAGGAACTAGATTAATATCTGTGGAAAGCACCTGCTGGTGGGGACTGCTGAAGTGTCTTCTTACACTGTGCTCTCCTGACATCAGGTGCGATGGGGAGACAAGGGATCAACAGAGGAAGGAGCAAAATTGGAAAAACCCAAAAATGCTATTATTAAGCTGCCAGAACAGGAGTATGAGCCATGGGAACCCAAGCCGAAGAAGCCCCATGTGACAAAAACACCTTCCCAGCGAAAATGGTACACTCCAATCAAGGTAATTTGATTTACCTGCCCCTCTGTTTTACCACGTGTCTCATGTCATGTAAGATACTACATCCCACTTCCTTAGCACAGCCTTTCTTTCAGCAGAGCTGAGAGAGCCTGTTTAGAAAAGCAGCTGTTAATCTTCACCTTTGCCTGGTTTTGGAACACGCATTCTTCTTGGCACTGTGTTGCCATATTTTTTTGAGAAGAGTAGAGGGTATGAGCAGAGATCGTCCTTTCCTCAGCTCACACTGTCTTTTCAGGTACTCTTGCCTGGGTTGCAACAGCAGATCCCTTGAACGTTAGGAGAGGGCAGATGCTGTTTTGTGCCATCTCAAGGCAGCATAGAAAAGGATCAGATAAAGGCCACTGTCCTTGCTTTGACTGCATTGTGGCTAAGGGCTTGGGTTGGGATCCAGCTCTGTTTCCCCGTAGTTCAGCCACAAGACAGTAGTGTTTGATTTTTGGGCAAGTCACTCAGTCTCTCCATATTTTCTTCCCCAATTCTCCCATGTCATTATAATATTTGGTGTTTCAGTGTCTTTTAATGTATGTATCCTCACGCAACCCTAAATGCAGGGAGGAGCTGTTATCTCTGCTTACAGAGAAGGAAGCTGGAGGGCTAGCACACTCAAGGCTGCAGCATACCATGCTCATCCCAGGAATCTATGGCCTTGGCCCAAAACAGTGCTTTGTGGGATGAGATCCCCCCCTCCTCCTTACTCACAGATAAATTAAACAGTGCTTGAATTTTTCTGGAAAGCATCTGTGAATGTTAAAGCCTCCCTAGGTAGGTATTCTTGTGACTGTTTATCCATGCTTCAGTTCTTTTCCCATCTGTACTGTACTTTTGTTCTGCCTTCTGTAACTCCGAAAGATTAGCACTTTAAAGTAGTACCTGTCCAATTGTTCCTCTTAAGGGAGTTGTTGACATTAAACTACTCTCATCCTCACTGCATATTGGGTATTTGTTACCCCACTGGGGTTCTTCTGATTGTCCAGATAAACAGTGTACAGAGGGCAAGGGTACAGGACCAGTGTGTGTGCAGACAGCTTAATAGGGAAAAGTTGTACCAACCCACCTGTGGTTTAATCTCATGCTATTTTCACCACATTTCTTGGTTATATCTTGTCTCTCTTTTTTTTTTTTTTTTTTTTGTTTTGAATTGCAGGGTAAACTTGATGCACTGTGGGCTTTGATTCGACGAGGCTATGACCAAGTCTCTCTTATGAGACCACAGCCAGGGGATAAGGTAAGGCATCTCAAATGCACTGCCAGGTCACTTCTCTGTTAGCAATGCTCTTCCCTCCCTCCCAGTCAGCCCATATTTTTTATTTTTTCATAAGCTTGTCTCTTTTCACATTGCCCTAAAGCTAAAAGCGTTTTAATGTTTCTTAGATTTAATAATGGAATTCAATGATTATTTAGAAATCATGATTGGTACAGATGATGAAAAAACAAATCATAGCAAGGGTAGTGGAGAACAAGTTGGTGTTGAATCGTGTGCAGACACATTTCTCAGTCATCTCCTATACATAGGCAGGGGGTATCTCCTGCCTTGATGAAGTCTGTTGGCCAAAAGTAGGTCAGGAGTAGACTCCTCCTGGGAGGAAGCAGGGAGTTTGTGCTTTTCAGAGCCACAAAGATGTCTGTGTACTCTTCCTGGGCCACTGGCAATAGCTTAGTTCAGAGCTCTCACAGTTTTCCCATGTGAGCCTGGCACTGCTATGGTTGTCTTTATTTTGTTATTCTGAGGGGACAACTCCCTAAGAATTGAGTGCTGCTGCTTGGAGCTGTTTCACCATCACAGTTTTGCTTTCTGCAATGGTTCTTTGTAACATGAGGACTAAGCAGACACAACAGCATCTTTCTCCCCCCTGTGGGCAGAGTCCATACATTTCATCACCTTGACTCTCAGGTGAAGGGATTATAGAGTTACAGCAATAGGGTCCATAAAGTGCTTTTTTGGGATAGCACTGGTGCAGATGCTCAGGCTTGTTTGCCTGGGTAGCTTTCACACCTAATGACAGACTTTAAAGGTAGCTCTAACTTGCATCAGCTAGGGCAGTAAGTTGCATGTCTCTTGCTTTTGGCGAAATATTATGTCATTTGTCTAGTCATTAACCAAACATGCTGCATCAGTATTTAAGTTTAATCTCTTCCATTTTTCTTTTGGCACATAAGGAAACCAAGAGGACAAATCCAGCTTCTTATACTACTTTGTAAAATGGTCTTAAATGTTTCACTAAGCTGCATTTTCAAGGCAGCTGTGCTCGAGACACCTTATTTACTTTTTAAGCACGATCTAGAGCTTCTGAATAGGCTCTTTAGGTCCAGCTGTATTTTGATAGCACTAACATTGTATAATATGAATCTATGCTCTGCCTTTCACTCCCTTAGCTGGGACACTTCTATCAGTGCAGAGCACAACAGAGCCTCTGTTAGCCAGCATGGTCAAGAAACATGCAGGGGGCTGGCTCAGAACAGGGATCCTCAGTTCCTTGCCTTCCAGCTCTGCTGTGAGGAGAACAAGGGGCTGAAGAGAGGCAATGTAAAACAGCAAGCTGAAGGATTATTGTTTCAGGGATAACATAAGAAAAGTCAAATGTACATTTGGGAAATAGGGTGGGAGGAATCCTATTGAGCCAGATCCAATGGAATCATAGAATTGACTCTGTTCCCTGGCCTGCAAAATTAACTAAGGCTGAAGAACATAGAAAGTGAAACAAGAAAATAACTAGACAGCCTTCTGCTTAAAAAAAAAAAAAAAAAAATCCCAGGCCTATATTTCATGGAGAAAACTAGCACAGAAAGGAGCAAGTTTATTATTTATTCTTTGAGTAACTTCTCTAGTAGCAGTCTCTCAGTGGATAATTGACTCATTGCAAGTCAGGTTTTTGGAGGGGGATGTGTATAAATACACCTGTATGTGCCTGTGAGTAAATGTGAGCGTACACACGTGTGCTCACTCGTCACTGTGGCTGAAGATCTGGGAGATCAGGTCAGTGCTGGGAGTGACCAGCAGCACGGAGAGCTTGGAGCTCTGGCTGTGCAGAGCTGGAGGAGCCCAGCAGCCCCAGGAGCAGGGCCACAGCTCTGCTCGCCTCAGCCCAGCAGGACAAGGTCACCCCTTGTCCAGCTGTGCTGGCAGCAGTCAGAGATTTAGCTTGGGGTTGGGGAGACATTCAATGTTCAGCCTGCCATGCCTTGGCGCGTGGTGTTCTTCCAGAGGCCGGGGACTGTGTGGTGATCTTGGAGTGAGACGTTGCTTTGGTTTGTGTGGTTTTGAGGGATTGGGGTGGGGGAGCAGGGGAAAGAGTTCTTGGTGAGGTCTAAGTGCACCTTTTTTTTTTTTATTTTAAGGTCATTTCATAGCTGTCTTAGTTGTTCAGGAAAACTTAGAGCTTAGAAAGCAAAACGAACACAATTTAACTCTGTTTTGGGAGTGACATTTGGATTCATAACTTGGAAAATTCCTAAATCTGAAATTCCCAGAATCAAACAAGTTATTTCCTTAATGTTTTCAGGGATTGCCAGAGATATGGGTTGTTTCCCACTGGAATGAGATTCATTGAAGTTACATTTTCCAAATTTCTGTTTCAGAGTTTACCTCCATTCTAAAAAAAAGTTTTCATTTTCCATTTTTACTGCTTCACTTGGGCATATGTTCCTTTTTGCAGCCATTGGATGAAATTATAGCAAACCACTTTTTTCTGTATAATGAAAATAGTCATTATGGAGAAGAGAACATCCATAGGACAGGGAGAAAAGTATTTTTACAAGGCTTTTGGGACAGGGGAAGATGAAAAAGGATTTTTAAAATATATCTATATTTCAGGGTTTTATTTACATTAAAGCAATGTTTAGAAGCTCTTTTGAAAAGTGTAACTTTTTCATCATTTGAAAATGAATACTATGATTTGGGAGATTTTCTCCCCCTCAAAAACCTGAAAAATGCTTGTAGAAAAGCTTTGTGATAGTTTTGTTGGTTTTGGTATATTCACCAACGTATCTGGCTTTGTCACAGAGAAGCAAAAGTCTGTTACACTTTTTGACAGCTGTTCAGTGTCTTTCCTCACAACACAGGCCTCTTTTTGGATCTGCAAACCATACAGCAAAGGCAGTACTGCTATCCCAGATTTTTAAATCATGACTTCTTACCCATTCCCATCATGAAGTGAAGTTAAAAATAGCACTGTTTGTATATTTTTGAGTCTTCATGTAGGGAAGCCCATTCCAGAGTGTGTGTGAGAGCCTTGCAGCAGAAATACAGGCTGAAGCATATGTGCAGTAATACAGGACTGATGGCTGCAAGGGGTTTCTGTTGTCCTTTCCTGCAAGTGAGCAGGTCTGCTGTCCATCCATCTATTTTTCTTCCTTCATCATGGGCCTGTTGCCATTCCCCATCCTGCTCTTTTCCTTACCTGTGCCCTGCTTAGACTCCTGCCCTGGACAATGTCTTCCATTTCCTTTTGTGGTTTCCTCGTTTCCTCTCTCAGTTCTTGTTTGCATGGCCCTGCCCTTGATGAGACAAGACTGTTCCCTGCAGTCCTGTCTGTGGGAGCGATGGGTTGGTCCCCAGCCTCCTTAGCCTGTTCCTCTCATGCTGAGGACCTGAGCTGCTGCTGGCATCGTGCTCTGGGACATTGCTGCAGAGCTGGCTGAATCTCTGAGAGTTCCCCTGCCCTGGCTCATGTCCTCCATGAACTTATCAAGAAAAGCATCTCAGGATGGATGACTCATCAGTATTAGGCAGGATTGTATTAATAGGACTGTATTAATCCTTGTGAAAATCACAGGAGCTTTTTGGAATTGCCTATTTAAAGAAAACCATCCAAGCACATGCTCTGGTGCTCCTTCTCCTGTGTGCCCGTGGTGTTTTGCTTGGCTCTTACAGACAGCTCCTCCTCTTGGTCCCCATTCAAGATCATATCATAGCACCACCACTGAAATTTATTAGTTTGGCAAGTACTCCAGTAAAGGGCCACAGGATCCCGCTTACTTGACTTCCTCAGGTCACCTCTAGCAGGAATTTCTGTTGCAGGAGGATGGGACAACAAGGGATAAACACACTTAGCTCTACCCCATCATTAGCAGCTAGGCTGTTATTTGTGGCATGGTGTTTTGCTGAGCTCTCAGACAGCATCAGCAGAGGAGTGAAGTGATGAAAAAGGGC
This sequence comes from Callaeas wilsoni, assembly GCA_013398955.1. Lineage (NCBI taxonomy): Eukaryota > Metazoa > Chordata > Aves > Passeriformes > Callaeidae > Callaeas > Callaeas wilsoni. The sequence goes on along the minus strand of VWPU01001057.1, from coordinate 107,412 downwards.
TTGTGGCTCTGTGGTGAATTGCTGGGCCTTCTGCCTTCCCAGAATATACAAAGGTGAAGCTTTCAAAGGCATTTGTGCTACTGCTGCAATGACAGATCCCTTAGAGCTAGGCTGTTGTTCTTCCCTTCTTCCTCCGAAATCTGCGTCTTAGAGGACCAACCACCAGTCACTTATCTGGCCCAAGAAAGGGATTGACAGCTCTGAGGTGCGGACGCTGCTCATCCAGCCACAGGGAGTATGTCAGAGTGTCCATATGGCCTGATGGGACTATGTGTTGCTCAAGGGATTGAGATTTTCTTGAAGAATTACCCATCAGTGTGTTGGTGTCCTCCTGAGCTTGCAGAAGCTGCTGTAAAAGTTGGAGTTTGTGAAATGTTAGCATCTGGCTGCCTTGAAATATTTCATACAAACAAACTAGAGTAGCTGCTAGGGCAGGTTGTCAATAGTCTCAGCAAAAGGTAAGTTTTAACTCTTCCCCTTGGCCTCATAGTTCAAAAGTGGGCTGTTACCAATGGCAGCAGGTAAACACTGAAAGCCCCAGTACAGGCAGAGGGGAAGGGAGGTGCTTTCCAATGGTCTGTTAGTTGCTGCTTTCAGCAATTCCATTCCATTTTGCCTCTCAGCACGTACTGATTGATGCAGGAAATTCTTAGAGGCTCGGTTTACCAAAATCCTTGACTAAAAACCCAACGTTTTTCCCCTCAGGCAGAATTGATCATTTACTTTAAAGACTTAAAATGTGATCTCATTATTGTCACTGAAAATTTTGTAGCTGCAACAGAGAGGAAGAGTGTAGACTGGATTTTGCTGTCACCATCCCCTTATATACCCCTGGGACTTTACTTAGAAAAAAGCAATGCCTTAGTAGTACTACCCTGTGGTTTGTATGTGTAAAGCCCTTTCCTGGGGAAGGGGACTAGAAGCAGGCTGTTGTACAGAAATCTGAAAGCCTTTTTGCCTTTTTCTGTTCCATAAAACTGAGATTAAAAGGCTGCTATGCAGCAAAAAATGTCACAAACTGTGAGCTGCTTGTCATTTTAGAAGCCAGAACTTCTGGATCCTTTCAAGTTCTCACCCTTGAGTTACAGTGTGACTTTGAACAAGTTATAGCAGCTGGAATCTTAAACAGCAGCCATTGAAATGAGGAATATGTGGGTTCCTTATTCTGTGCATCCCTTTCAGAGTGATCACTCCTAGTCTGATAGGTTTGTTAAAGCTTAGAAGGTCTGATTACCTTGAAATTTTGAGTGATTCCTTGTAATGCTGACCATGACATCTATGTGCCTTAGTTTTCCTAACAACAAAATAATCATTAGAACACAACAAAATAATCATTAGAACACAGTATTTACCTTGCTTACAGCTGTGAGGTTTATTATTTATTATTATTAGTGTTCTGCCAGGCACTTGGGACTCCTTAGATGAATCATGGGACACCAAGCTTATGGATTATTAATGACTAATAATTACTCTCTAGCTGCTGCTTACAGGTTGTGAGCAGCTTGAATGCAGTCCATGGTGATGGCAGCACCCACCTGTCACGCCACAGTGGCTGCCCACGTACTGGTGCTATTTGGAGCTCATTCTAATTACTTCTCTTCAAGACCGGGTAATGGCTTTTAATAGGCTTCCCTGCCTCTTGCTTGGAGATGTGTTGTAATTACCCATGTAACAATTGGCAGAGCTACAGGGGGTGCTGGAAAAGCGGCACTGAGCTCCTTCCGACTGTAGTCATCAGTGGCTGCCTGGTCTTGGGGCTGTTCTCCCTTGGCTTAACCTTTCTGGAGCCAATCACCTTCACAGGCTGCTGAAAAATTAAAGATATGAGAACATTGCCTGCCACAGTAGGTGATCTCACTTTGTCACTTTCAATGAAAATGTGACACATGTAGCTCCTATTTTGCTACTTTTTTTCTTCTTTTTTTAAAGGACACTGATATCTCCAAGATTCATTCCTACTTTAGCAGACATGGCATAGGGGAAAAAACTCCCTCTCTCTGGTGTGGGACCAATGTCCTAATGCACAGTTCCCAGGATATGTTTGAGCGCTGCAGCTGGAAACATGTAATCAGTGACTAATGAATTTCCTGTCCTACGAGAAGCCCATATACTGCACTACCTCTCACTTGTGCCAGGATTGTGTTATTTCTGTTGTGGAAGCAGAATTCACAAGTAGACTTCAGGGATGGATGCTGCCTGTCTGCACCCAGGTCAAACTAGCAGTCTGTCCATGTCTTTGGGAGCCATAGGCATGCTCAGGAGCAAGAGGCTCTTGTGAAGGATGAGTGCAAGTCCCAGGGCTGGTGTTACTTGGCACGCAACAGGATGAAGAAGGATTGGCCTTGTGGTTAAGACACTGGCTGGCTGTAACTTACATAAGTTACTTCACTTCTGTTGTACTGCAGTTGTACAATGAATAACTGAGATGAAGAGTAAATTCTAGTAGGTTGTGACCATGTTCCTAACAGCACTTTGAGCACTTAATAGACAGACTCTGTTAGGCAGAGAGGGGACTCTTCTGCTAGTCTTAAAACATATGTACCACTTTGCTATTTCTCTGATATTTATGATAAAGGAACAGCTTCATCAGGCCCGATTCTCAGGGATTTTTTAGAGGGAACGTGTCTTTGGGATAAGGCCTGGTGACTTAATCCCCTGTTAACTGCAACTCTGACATGTCTGCATAAGGGGAACTTGTGTGTTATCACAGTTTTCCAGGCATCACTTCACTGATGCTCCGCCATCGTACAGCGTGTGCAAGGGCCTGACTTGAGGCCTGGTGACTGTCTTGGGCCTTAGCAGTGCTCCCATAGGGCAGTACTGATGGCACACCCCTTTCGAGAGGAAAAATGCACAAATGCACATGCGGTATCTTACTAGGACTGCATGTACAGATCCACAGTTTGCACATAGACAGGTACGTTGCAGCTAATATGTTTGTTTCTCAGCAGCACCCTTGGATCAATGCTGAACATCATCCAACTTCGTTTCAGTTGATTCGCTGGGAGCTGTGCATCCCTCATTGTCTTTGAGTTGGGTAACACTGCAGAAAGTAACCTATCCAGCCTTCCTTAGCTCACTGCTTACATTGCATACTTCTAGTAATTATGCAGAATGTGTAATGCTGTGACCTTTTGAAGGTGTTTGAGCTGCAGAAATGAAAAATACTGTGTAAGAGGATGTATTAATACTATTATTCACACTGAAATTATTGTACAGAACGATAACTAAAATTCAAAATGCATTGCCTTATTACTTTCCTCAGAGGAGCTATAGTTCCAGATGTCTCTGTTCTTGTAGAAACTATTGTGATTTGTGTTGTGGTATCAGAAAAAAATCCCAAATCACAGTCTCCCACTATACAAGCAACACAAAGTCACTAGACAAGGAGAAGAGCTTAGGTCTATACATGTTAGGTCTTAAGATCAACCTAATCTCGCTTTGAACATTCCAGTTTTACATGCCAGTTTTAGTCTCAGGAACAACAGGACTGCAAACGCCTTGTGCTTTCTGTGGCAACACTGGGGTTTCTACAGCATTTAAAAATCTTTCAGGCTGGTTGTTTTGATTTGGCTTTTTTTTGGCGTGTGACTAAATCCCTACTTTCTCCCTCCTTTACAGGTTTCTTCTAGGGAATTTAATTGCCCAAGCAGACACATCACTCTTTACTGGCTTATTAAGGGGTGGAATATACAAGAACTTTGAAGTGAGGCCTAAAAAGAGCTGTGTCCCTTCTTGCGATGCTGGTGGCCAGGCACTCTTGAGTTGAGCAAACCTTTGAAAAATGAGAGGAGGTGTACTTGGGGTTTTTTCTACTGCTGGGGGACAGGCCACTGACTCTGCTGAGGTGAGACCAGGGAGTATAATAGAGTTCCTAGGAGAGAGCTGGCAATGGGGTGCTCATGGAAAAGACTAACTTCAAGATGCAGAGGTGGTACTTGATAGCTGCATAGTAGAAACATGGCAGGAATCTGTTTGCATAGGGTTAGGTCTCTAGCATACCTGAAATGGAACAGAGAGTTCCATGTAAGGACTTTGGTACTTGAGTTGCTTTTCTAGTGTGTTCATTCTTAGACAGAATAAGGTGGTTGTTTCCCAAGGCAGTCTGCCATTCAATTTAACATAGGAGCTTTTGGGGGAGAAGAGGTTTTCTGTTCTTTATCAATGTGCCAGCACTGATAATGAACTGTGTGAGTCCCATCCCAGAAGAAGAAAATCCAGGTGAGATAAGCACAGGGGAAGCTGAGAACTGTGGATTTGCCATCTATTTGCTCTAGGTAGCAGCAGTGCCATTTAAAGGGCAGTTACCCAGATATGCTTTGCTGATAGTTATCTATTTCCAGACTCTAAACAGAGAGGCAGCTTGTCTGTGTGGTGGGCCAGGATCTTACATCTGAGGCAAGGAAAAGTAATTACCATCTCCACCAGAAACTCTGAGTCTCTGTCATTGTTCTGTACCCTAGTCAGGTGAATAACATTGTGCTATTCCCCTGTGCACACAATAATCCCAGTTTGCTCCTTAGAGACAGTCAAATAATTCACCCAGGAAAGCATGATGACACTTAATTGCAGTTTGAGCAAGATCACTTATGGTCCTTTGTGGCCTAATTTGCTGCTCCCAGCAAGCCACCAATACCTCAAGGCTGAGGCTGTTGGACCCAGCAAATGTTTGCTGCTTTTGTTGCTGTGCTCCCAACATTCTAGGAGATGGACAAATGCAATGTCCTCTTCCCTGAAAACACCAAAGGAAAGAGGAAAATCTTTTGCAAACCAGCCACTGTTGTTTTTCTTCTTGAACCACATTCTAGTCTGGTCAGCATTCAAGTGTGGAAATGTGTGGTGCTGTGGTTAAAACAAGGGATGTGAGTCACGAGTCCTGAACTTGTAAATACCACTTTTTTCCCCCTGCATAACCTTGAGTAGATGACACGACCTGACAGTGGCTCTCCTCGCTTCCTCCACTCTGGGACACTCATCCATAAAAGCTGTCAGAAAAGAGGAAGGCAGTAAATCACATTTTATGAGTGCAGGTTTAGGTTAAGGTATTTTTCTGAGATTTGAGTGGGATTTGGTCTGGCATGACAGCACTTCGAGATTGAATATAAAGTGTACCTGATAGACCCTAACTTTGGTTATACCCGATGTTTCTCTTCACTGTTCCATTTGTCACTTCAGCTTTTTTAGGGCTTAGAATCAACAGGGTCTGTTATGGATCTGTACTGTGCATTACTTCAGCTACAGCCTCGGCAAGATCCAAGACATGTGATGTTTTCTGCATTCCTGCAGGATATCTTGTGACTCTGGCCATTATTTCAGGAGGTGTCTGTAGCCCATTGCTGCATTTCCTTGCTGAGGCACGGCTGGAAGCAGCATGCAATTTCCTGCTGAATGGAGTGTGATGCATATTATTTGAATAGCCCTGTCTTCAACACTGGGGTGGGTTCTTCATATCTCTTTCCTTGTGTGCCTAAGCTGAAAAAGTGGTATCAGGCATGAGAGAGCTGGATGGCAGGGATGTGTTCAGCACAAAGTTTATTTTGGTGAAGGGTGCTGGTCCTAGCTTAAAAGTCCTCTCTCAGATTCCTCATTATTGTCCACTTTCTCCAGTGGTAAATTGGAAGCAGCCCCCTTGTCTCCAGTGTATTCCTGCACTGGTCTTCAGCCTAACTGAATAGACTGCTCCCAGAAGACCCGTCCCTTGTTTCAAGTGGCGCTGTGCACAGCTGGGACTGTGAACTGGGGAATAGTGTCTGCACATGTGTGTCTGGGGAAACTATCAGTACTTGATTCTATTCAACTCTGTGTTCTGATAAAAGGAGCTACAGTAGCCTGGGATACTGCAGCTATCAGTCTTACTGCAAAACAGTTCCTGTTTTAATTGCCTAGTAGACTCGAACACTGTTTTCCCTATTACTGTCTTTATTTTGATTTTAAAATGTTCTTTTAGATGGTCTGTGTTTCTTCATGTTAGTAGAATTAGCTGAAAATATACCCTTGAAAAAGTCTCAATATTTTCAATTTTTATTTTGAAACACCTTTTCTGTCTGAAACTCAAAGATAGTCGAAAAACAACACATGTTTCAAGCCTGAATTAAACTTATTTTGACATACTTGTTTTACCTGAAAAATGAAGACTTTTGGTTGCTGTTGACTTTTCCTTTGGCCAGCAAGTGAACCGAAAGAGGACTTTTATTGCTACTGTTATGTGTGATGCGTGCCATGGGTCTGTTTGTGAGTTTGCCCTGGCAACTTACCTCCCTTGGTCCCTGGGGGATCCCTGGATGGGATAATCACACATTTAGTGTCAAAAGAAGAGCTCTTGTGCTCTCTCATCCCTTCCCCATCCCATAAATCCTGTTTTCTCAGCTATTTGGCCCCCACAGCCAGGGTGTCTGAGGGCATACTGGATTTCTGAAGGATTTCTTCTCCTAGCTTATTTAAGACAAGGCTGGTCCCACTTTGCCTCTATGAGAGGGGCTCAGGCATCTTGCCTGAGCTTTTTGGGCGGCAATGTCGGCCATGCCTTGGCCAAGACAACAGGTTTTATCCTGAATGTGTCAGCAGCCCAAGGCATTGCTTAGCCGTGTGTCACTGTCACCATGTGCTCAGCTCCCGGTCCATGTGCAGGATCTCATTGTTTGGGACTTGGGAGTCAGAGTTTGTGAGGCAGGGATTAACTTCCTGTGCTGTGTCTCCATGGTGCTGCACCAGTGAGCCAGGGTTTGTGGGTGGTGTAATTTGGTTGCTAAAAAGGGGAAAAGCATAGATTTACTTATAAGAGGGTTTTTGCAGACTTTGTGAAGGATTCACGTGTGCCTCAGCTGCTTTTAAATATCACTGCCCCTTCCTGTGTCAGGAAGTGTGTCCTGTTTAAAGTTGGGTTACCTCCCACACCTTAAAGCTCAGTCTAATTCCTTTTGCAATGAGCAGCATGCTGAGTGACCCCGTAGGTTACACCTCTTGGTAGCACCACCTTGCTTATCCTGTGCTGTAAACAGAGTTTTCTGCTACTGCTTGGATGATCCTTGTGCCTTCGCATTATCGTTTTGTAATTTTCTGTTTGAATTTATCTGATGTGCCTAAGGCCATTACAGGGTCCTCACTGTTACAGTGAGTGATTCACAGCCCACAGTGTAGTGATTTCCTTCCCCTCCAGTAACTCCATCACAGAAGGGAGGGAGCAAAAGTGATAGGAGTTTACTTAGAAAGAGGCCAGATAATACACTGGGAAAAGCAGGGGCTGAACTTATTTTCCTTTTTAAAAGCAACACAAAAGGAAATAATTACCTTCTTGTTGTTGGACACTGCTACTTTACTGGACCTTACTTTTAAAACCCTCCTGTATTCAGTCAACCCCATTTTCTCTTATCTCTTCATAGTTTTGGATGACCATCATTACAGGCATCAGTACTGAGCTGCCAGATAGCTTCCCAGAAAATTTTTATGTACAAGAGAGGACTTATTAAACTGGAAGATATGTATGAGAGTCAGGTTATCATGCAAATAAATATTTTAATTTGATATTTAATGTTTTGATTTGAGCCCTAATAACTTAAAATGGCTACATATAAAAATTAATGACAATTTCATAAAATAATTGTTAATGATTAATGAAATAACCACCATATAATTAATTTTGATGATTATAATTTAATCATTAAATAATATAATTAGGAAATAATTATAAATTACATATTTGTTAACCTGGAAGCATGATCAGTCACCAAACCGGTGATATGGGAACCTCTGACACTTCCAATACTGTATTTTTCAATGTAAAAAAGATATCTGAGTTCCACACGTAAGAACAGGAGTTAGTAAAAGTTACTTGTATGTGCCTGAAAACCAGGCAGCCTTGGGTTTTACGTGACAAACTGTTTCAGCAGCTCACTAATTTCTAGCCTGTATGCTGCAGGGTAATCAGTGCAATTCCCAGGAAATCCATGAAGGTTTTAATGAGCCATGACATGTTGAGTGCACAGTCAGCGTGAAGCAGTGCAGTGTGAGGAAGCTTTTGGCAAAGGCTGAAGCACATAGATCCTGGTTCCTGAGGAGCCAGCTGCCAATCCTGACACTTGCCCAGGGAACTCAAATATTGGGAACTCTGAACCACCTTGCTTCATCTCTTTCACTGTACAAGTGTTGTATCCATAATCTACCTCTGATAAATTTGCTAAATGAGTTTCCCATACTGGATGGTTTAGGATATTCTGTGTAGGAGTTTCTGTTAGAATGCTCTTGTTCTTTATTAGAAGACAGGGTAATCCCTAATTTTGCCAAGATTCAATTTTTCCAAAAGTCACTGATCTTAAGGGTGTGTATCTCATTGTTTTCCGGGTGCGTGGACCAAAGCCTTCACTTAGCTAAAGTGATCATGACTTTTTGTATATGCTCCCTCTTGTGGTTTTGTGAGTAGCATAAAAGCCTGAATTTATTCTTTTGAGATTTAGAGCTACATTTTTATACTGAACTACTGATAGATATTTAGGAAGTGAAGCTACATGCTGATGAACCAGGTCCATAGCAAGCTGGCAGACTCATCACAGTGACAGACATAAACAAAAGTGGAAAGAGAGCACAAGGAAATTATGTTCATTTTGGATTTCAACATCCTAAACAATGTTTTTATTTAAAAATAATAAATAATAATACTTCTTTACTGGGAGAAACTTTGTTTTTAATTTGATGGTCTAGTATTTTGAATGGCCATGCTCAAATTTTAAAGGACTGACTTTATTTTAATCCATCCTAAAATGCAAGTATCAAATTCTTACAAGGTCAAAGACAAGAAAATTTGGTAAACTAAGTGAAGCCAACTCTTTTTCAGTCTGATACCTACTTCTGCAAATTCAAATTGCAGCACTGTGACTCCAAAAGCCAAACCAAGAGGGAATGGAAAATCAAGCAAAATTTATAACAGGAAGGATGTCTTTTATTAGGTTAACTAACGTAGCTAAAAATAAGAAACAGGCATACTTTTGTGTACACAAATACTGACATGCACAGAGATGAAACTGGATTTGATTTTTGTTAAACACCAATGCATGTATTAAAATGAAGAGAGAAAAGGGACAGCAACTGGCAGATGGCCTGGATTTTTTTATATTCTTTTTGCTGAAGTGCTCCTAGTATCATGGGTGAAGAGATTTCTCCATGGCACTCTTTGAATTGCCTGGATTCTTTTAACAGTCTTTTCTGTCAATTGAAAATTTGCTGAGTAGTAGCTAAAGATTTTGGGGAAATGAGTGCTGGGGAGCGATGTAGTGAGCACTGTGATGAAGGTAGCCCAGCAACGTGATGCAGTGGCTTTCACGAGGTTCCTCCCTTCCTCCCCCGCCTTAAACCACACACAAAAACACATCCTAGGTGGTCGAAGAGACTTTGCCCAGAAGTACAAAGTGCCTGAATTGCACATGTGATTGTTACACTGGGATGAAAGCTGGAGTCGGGACAAGGGCAGATCCCACTGCTCCAGTATTTGTACTTTTTGAAAAGCCAATTTGGCAAGCAGCATAACAAGAGCATAACAAGTAGATGGACATATGGGGAGGCAAAATAATTGTGCATTAGGAAGACGGTGCAGATGTGAGCTGAAGCAAGGGCGTAGCTCCATATGGCACATGGCTGACCTTCAGTTGGTGCCTGAATGACGGTACGCCATGCGGGTCGCGCCGTCTGAGCGCCGCTGTTTGGGGAGCGGGGCCCACACTGGGCAGGGCTGGATTCACGCAGGTCATCTGACCCCTGGGAAACAATAAAGCAGCTACCGACAGCTGTTGTGCCTGAGATCGTTCTGGTATTGCTGCGCCTTGTGACTCTGACACCTTCCCTGAAACACTTAGTTTATTCCATGCTTCTGGAAAAATAGATAGTATTACCACTACTAAAGTGATGGTGGTGGCTTCTTAATCCTTGTTAATCCTCCGTGCAGAAAGAGCAGAGATAAGTGCAGGATGCCTAATTTTGGATTATGTTCCCAGGGTTTAAAAGCTTTTCAAGCAGAGAATATTGCAAACCCTGTGGTTAGCATGTTTATTTGAGAAACATCATGGATTTTTTTATAAACTAACCCCAGAGGGATGTGCATGTTAGGTAGAATAACAGTGGTACTCTGTTGTTAGGAAAATGTGATGTGTGGAGGGCTTAATTCTTCAACTTAGAAATCTTTTGATGAAATACACTTAATAAGTTCAAACTATCACTTATGATTTATTTTCATTTGTTCTTTCCTTTCCCTTTTCAGCTGTTAATCCTGACACTGGCTTAGAGTTCAGCCTCATTTTATCAATGGCTGCTTGAAGTGCTCAGGAGGATTTGCTCCAGTATTCACCAGAAGTCTTTGATATATGAGATTGTAGGCTAACACTGATAATCTTTTGTGAGGAAGTGTCACAATACATACATCGATCATCCAAGCCTCTATCTGTCAGACTCTCCCAACTCAACCGTATTTTTCGTGACACAATGCAGCGCATGGCCTTTAAATTACCCATCTGTCTGACAAATCAGTGAGTGTGGCAGAAACTGGCAGCAGTTTGACGTCGCCTATCACTTTAACTGAAGTGAAAGTAATGCAAACAGATTTCTGGGATCCCCTTTGATTATAGACTATGAATATATTTGGAATTGATGTTTGCGAGAGAGACACAACAGAGAGGCAGGAAAGGCTTGTAGGCAAAAGCTATAGTGTTGGGTTTGCAGCTTTGCATTACTATGAGGGAGATTGTTCTGTCCTAAATTTTTCCCTCCCCATATGGTGCATCACATCTGAGTACCTCTGACCTTTTATCTTTTTCTTTTTTTTTCTTTCATCCTGAGTGATTATTTAGCTGCTCTAGATTCATAACTTTATAAATATCAAGGCTGAGTTTTCTTAAATGAATTTGATGTACAGCTGCTAAACGTATCTGTAACATTCATTGCCTGTCAGTAAATACTGCTGCATGTCCAAGTGTGCTCTGAATACAGTGGAGCACAGCACAAGACAAATACCTGCCAAGTACGACTGCAGCAAGCAGTGCTGGTGAGGACTTAAGTTCTGTGGTGGAGTAGAGCAAAGCATTGACTTGGGATTTTTGATTCAATGGTTTATCTTTGTTTATCCAGAAGTAACCAGGACCTTGGCTTTTGCCTTTTGCCTCCATGCAAAGGCTCTGGCCCCAGTGTAGGATTGCCACAAACCTGGTTCATAACTAAAGTCTGCCGTAGCAAGCTTGGATTTTTAAGAAGAGAATTTTATCCTACTCATAGATGCTGTTGTTTAAGTGTAGTGGTGAATTGTGATGCTGAAAGTTGGGACAGAGAACTACTGAGTGTGTCTCATGTGCAGGCAACAACATGCCCATTCAAACAGCTCATGCCTGCAGCTGAGCTCTGGAAGCCCAGCGCCATTCAGTCCAAGTAAGTGGTAGGGTGGTGTTAGGGTAGGGTGGTAGGGTGTTAGTACATTCACAGAATCATTTTCTGAGCTCTGGAGCCTACACAAGCTTCTTTTGAAATGCTGCTTGCCTTTCTTCAGAGAAGCTGTAGACATCAGTGATTCTCCTCTTTTTAAAGAAATAGTTTTCATGAACAAAGGTGCAGGCATTGGAAGTCACTCAACAAAACAGTTTTGGTTCTGCTGTGATGGCTTTTGCCTCATTTCCTGAAGAAATTGTGATTTGTGAGCTTGCCACAGAAACTCAGCCCGTTCTCTAAACACCTTCAGTTTTCTCATGTCAGGCAGCACTGAGCCAAGCGAATCTGTGACCAGTGTGGGTTTTTGTATTCCTGCTGCCACAGCCATTGGTGGCTGGGGAGGATCATGATCTACAGCTGTTTAGCTTTCAGATAAGTTTTCTATATTTGGAATTCTTCTCCTGAATTTGCTTGGGGGATGTTGTCTTAATCTCGAGCTGAATTTAGTTTGTTGATTCCAGCATGCAACCTATGTGAGGTGTCTCACTGAGGTTGCCATGTAGCTTTTGCATTACCCAGGAGCCTCTGGCTGCTTCCCACAGGAAAGGCTAGGTGCTCTTTAGGGTCTGTCTCTCTCTCTCTTCCTGCTGGAACTTGATTAGTGGGAACCTATGCAAAGCTTTATTTTGGCTAAAGGAAACCCTAACATATTTGCATTTAGCCCCTAGTTGACTAGAACAGCCCCAGTGCTTGCTTTTTTTTCAAATCCAAGCTACTCCTCTTTTAAAATTTCCACCCACAGTGCTCCTATCAGGTCCTGCCTGCCTGTATCCTGCATCCATCCTGAAAACACACTCATTGAGAGAGCCCTCTGTGCAAGTCCTGCACCTTGTTCGTGTTTCTGCGGGAAGCCACATCTACAGTGGAGCACAGAAGACACATATACTATCCCAATGTAACATTCAAAGCAAAGACATCAGCCAGGCTAGGATCACTCTGAAAAGGAGAGCTACAGATTGTGTCTTTGTTAATGTTTTTGCTCTGGTATAATTCTGTATTTGTTTTTTTCAAGCACAGCTTTTTCAGTCAGGGATCCCACCAAGGCAAGCACGACTTGGGTGGAGCTGTTGCTTTAGGCACGTTCTGCTCTAGTAGCAGAGCAGAGAGCACATGTGAGCACAGTCCCAGTGTGGTCCCTTTTGGTTTAAGCCAGCCCTAGGCTATTCTCTGCAGGCAGAAGCTCTGAAAATCAAGGAAAGTATGAGCTTTAGTGTAGCATAGTTTGAATGTCATGTCTAGGACCCAGTGAATGATACTGGATGAAATGTAGACTGGCCCCTCTGCTTATAGTCCCTTTGACTAGCTGCTGATGAGTCAAAATACCTGCTTTTTAATAATGAATTTTTCTTTACCTCTAGGGAAGATGCATAAACTTCACTCGTGTGAAATCGGATGGAACCTCTGCCCCTTACAACCCACCACCAAAGCTGCCATGGCGTGACAATGCTCCCCTCAACAATGCTCCAAGGAATCCTTCCTCTCCTGTGTCTCTGCAACCCCCTTCCAGGCAGCCACCTCCTGGACCACCTCCATCCCGAGCCCCTCCTGGACCTCCTCCTTCACGCCCACCCCCGCAGCCCATGGCTTAGAGTGCAGCAAAACCTGATCGACAAAACACGTCTCTTTGCTGAACACAGCATATTTATTGAGTATTGGTTTACAGTTAAAGATATCAGAATTTGTTGCTGGTCAGCAAAAAGAAAAAAAAAAAAGGAAAAAAAATTGCCAAGTGTCAATTTAGTGTATGAATATATTTATACCACACGTGCTGAGTAAACATTCAGTGGATAGATTCAGAGCTATGGGGTATAGAAAAAAACCAAAATGATCATCTAGATACAGTAGCAGCTTTTGTGTGTATACAATTGAAGATCTATTTAGATATGACATTTGTCTGACTTGGTGTGTCAGATCATTCATTAATAACTTTAGCCGGTACTCGTGCATCAGTGGCTTTGATAGCTGCCACCTACAAGTTGGTTCAACATAGTTCATTGAGGAATTTGCTTTCTTTTCCCCAACAGTACTGCATCCAGATGTTAATATGGATCAACAATTGCAAAAATAGCTTTCTGCCTTTGGTTCTGCAGGTGGAATTTCCACGGAAGTTTTAAGAAGCCTGTAACAGTAATGAGGTAACATGAGACAATGTGCCAGTAATCTAGCTCAGTAATCTGTCATAGAAGAGCAATATATTTTTTTCACCTGGAAAAATCAGTTTTGAGCCTGCCATCTCTGCATATGTTTAGACTTGGTTGCATAGGATAACCACTGAAGGTGAGATACTCTAGCTAGAAATCCAGACTTTGTACAAGACTTGGGTTCAGATTTGTCCAAAGGTCAGAGGAATTTTGGGAAAAAGATTTGGCTAGGTGTTTAGTTTTCAATTACAGACAGTGTAGTCCAAAACAAAGCAAACATACATGGAATTTAAGCGTAGACACTGTAGTAAGCAAACAGCATGTGTTAATTATATCAGCAGCATTGAGGGACTGATTCTGTTGCTACTCGATTGGATAAATTTCCTTTTTATCTTACTGCCAAGAAGAATTCAATCCTTTTGTGATTCAAACATAAATTCCTCTTTGAGCAGCTCTTTAGATGGTTCAGATCGCACTAATATGTAACCCTGCAGTCTACCTGTGGCTGAGAGGCATGGTGTGAAAAACAAGTATGAGCTTTTATCCCTGTCTTATGTGCTTGGCTGCTCTCCCATGACCTCAATTCTGGGTGTCTTCAGAAAGCGATGTGAGCGCCCACACAGAGGTGGGAATTTATGATGCGGGACTGTGGGTCAGCCCATTATTAGTGTTCACTAAGCAATACCTGAGTGGGTTGTGCCCAGAGCATTCCCTAGTGAATCAAAATAACACCTGAGCTTGCTTTTTCTCCACCACTACCTATCATATTATATTGGAGAGGGAACCTATGCTGGTCTGCTTTGGCACTGACTGTGTTTTTAGGATAGTTGTAGAAATAATGATATGTTGCATTATGACACAGCATATACCTATTTCTCCATCTGTGTGTGGGCGTGCAGCACATCACATAGTTATTGGCACGTAAGTCTAAGATAAAACACTAACTGTATCATGCAGTTGCTCCAGATTTAAGACTTTTTCATGAAGTTGTTACAGGCATATAAAGTTGTACTGGTACAAACAGAAATCAAGCTTAACGTTTCCAGTGGAAGGCCCACTTGCAGAACACCACCAAGCTCTCATCAGTCTATGCTGATCACTGTGACATGCCGTGTGTATGCAGCTGAGGCTGTCAAACGTAACTCAGAAGAACCACAGAGCCTCTTTCTCCTCTTGCACTGCTCTGCTCTCTTGAGCTTAGCTCTTACCTCATGTGTATTGGTGCAGGTAGTGGAATCACAGTCATGAGTGCCAGCTGGCCTTGGAGCTGTTCCTGATTTAGGCCTGAGCCAGCAAAGCACTTTTGCATGTGTTAAAATGTCCTACAGGTCAAGAGAAACTTCCTTATGCCCAAGTACTTTGCTGACCTGTGACTTCATTGTGATCAGAAAGGAGAATTGGGATGCACTCAACCCTATCCTCATTCTTTTTAGGCACTTGAATAGGGTCTGCATAATTTGGTTCATGAGAATGGATTTGTGTTTGGAGGGGAAAGAAGAGTGTCTGTATGTGTGTGTGTGCGCCTGTGTTTGTGTGTGGGAACCGTGTAGGGTTTTGTTTGGTTTCTCTTGCTTTAAAAAAATTGCTTGAGAGTTGCACTCCTATGAATGGAAAGGCCTTTTGCAGGCAGTGTGACACACAGTCATCACTTAACTCTGTTTCTTTCAGTTGAAAGGTGAAACTAAAACAAGTCCAATTTTCCACTGCACTTCTGGTGAAACTCTGCTTTTGACCCCAGTGAAAGGAATTGGATGACTGCAGTGAGAGGGCAGGGAGAAGGGTGGGGGAAGGTGCATTACAAGCAGAGATCATTGATGGGCATTGTGTTGGTGATATGGAAACCCTGAAATAACCTTGCTGGGTCTAAGACCATTTGTAATGTGTATATACAGTGAACCTAACTGCTCCTCACGTTGGTTGTGTAAGAATAATTAGCCAGCAAATGCTAACTAGAAATTGAAATGGCAGAGGGCAATAAAACTGATTCCCACGCCAAGACAGAACAGGGCACTAGAGCTTTAATTTCTTGTGGGAGTGGGACAGACCACTGATCTGTAGATGCCAAGTCTCTTATCAGCAGGCAGCAGTGAGATTGAAGCAGTGACTTGGTGAGTCAAGAGTTAACTTTAGCTAATGAAGAAGCCTGGGAGCCAGATTTTGTCTTGTCTTGCACCTGTGTAGATCTTGGGAGGGGTGAGTAGATTTGGCGATTTGCCCTGATGTTAATGTTGGTAGAATTTGACTCACTACCAGTGACAGTGGACGTGTTGGCTTAGACAGGGCTTCTCACAGTCACACATCCAACATGCCTGTTGTTTGCAGCTGAGGAGAATATTCTTTGCTGGAATAGACAGTCTTGCAGAAATAACACTAACAATTCTGCACAACTTGCAAGTGCAGCAGGAATATGAACAGTTTAGGCTTTGCCAAATCCCAGGTGAAGGGATTCATGTATGATAAAGCAGGAACCACCATGGATTTCAGAATTAGATTTGGCATAAATGGAGTTTGCTGCATTGTCACAGTAAAAAAACTTAGCTATTGGTGTGTAACTCAAGTTTTGGCTGCAGCTTCTGTGACAGGAGCACTGCAGGTTTTGCTTGCCGGTAAAGGAGGAAGAGAAAGTGAAATTTTTTGCCTTAAACTGAATTGCCTTTGCAAAGGTGGGAGCAGTGAATGTGCTGCACTGGCTACAGAAAGGCCTTTTGGTTGTATAGAAATGTACCAGTTTGTAGTGATCTCAGGCACTGTAACAGCACAGTAGGAGAAACTGGTTGCTATTTTATCGTCTGTTGAGCTTGATCCTTACCTGGTATAAATCAAAATAGGCCAGCTGAAATCAAGACAGTAATACTGGTGTTCACCAGCTGAGAACTGTCTCAAAATAAATGAAGGGACAAAATCCCTCTAACTGGCTTGATGTTTCAATGTTTGTTTTGGTATTCTTGTATATGTCAGTTGTGATTACAGTAGTTACACTGCTAAGAAATGTTCTCATGTGGGATGATTCCAATGTATTTTCCAGTGTATAGCATCATTTGACACTTGCAAAAAGCGAGTATCTAATGCTTCCCCAAATCCTAGAGGAAAATGTGGATTCAGGAGACCTTGGGCTTACACTTAGTACAGATGTGAAATGACACAAGGTACAAAGCAGCGAGGAGGGAAAACCTATGTTTAAACCTGATACAGAACCACATTGATCAAAGCATTTTTATGACCATCTTTCAAGCTCAGTGCATGTGTTGCCATCTGTGGGAGTAGCCTGCAGAGCAGACGGTCCCAAATAGAAAAAGAAAAAAAAAAAAGAAAGGAAAAGAATCAGCTTCTCATGTGAAAGAGCAAGTATAACAATGAATGACATTATTTCATGAACTGTACCAGTTCAAATGCATGTGCACCTGGTGCTCCTAATGCTTCTTGCTCCTGCTGATCTTCAGACAACATGATCAGTAATATGCTTTCTCTCTTTAATTGTTTGCTGTTTTTATTGTTGTTACTTCGTTTTGTTGTGGTTTGTTTGGGTTTTTTTTAAGAAACATTTCACTGAGAAAACAGCCCTACTTCTGTAAATATAGAGTTTAATTTGGAGGAGACAGCACACTTCTGGATGTTACTGCTGGACAGTTATTTATTAAAAGGGGCTCAAGGTGAATAAATAGAGGTGGCTCAGGATACATGCATGCAAGTGTGATAATGCAGTATAGCATTTTCAGTTCTCTGTAGTTTTGGGTTAAGGGGAATTTTTGGGTCATTCTAGTTTTTTTAGAAGTTTGTTACTGATATACCTTTGAATAATGCAGTAGAGATTCCTAACATGTAACAGTGCTTGAACAAAGGTGTAAATTACAATAGATTTTTCATTTGGGGAGTAAGGAGAAGGGTAATGAGGGAGAAATGTTTTAGGAAATGTTTTCGTTTTTACAGGAAAAAAACGTACTGTACTCAATTTTAAATTTTTTGTTTGTTTAGAAAGATGTAGTGTTTTCAGAAACAGTGGGGATGTGGGCTGATACACAGCTAGAGCATGGAGATGAGGGACAGAGGAAGCAGTAAGATTTTTGAGGGATAAAGGAGCTTTACATGGGGGTGTGGGTTTTTTACTGGTACATGTGGTACAAATTTTTGTAACTGACATGCTGCTTCCATGTTATAATCATGTAACTTTATGCATTTTAGGTGCGTGCTCAGTTTTTCTGAGAAAACCTTGCAAATTTAATGCCTGCATGCAAATGTGGGAGATGTAGCCAAAGTCTTATAATCCAACATAATGTAGTCTTAATGGCTTCAGAATCAACAATAAAAGTGCTTACTGGTTAAACACTACAAAGAATTTCATTGCAGAGTCATTTTAAGATGTGATAAGCTTCTCTGTATCTTCTTTCTAATCAGCTCAGCCATCTAATGGTCAGGAGAACAATGTGGAGTTGGCTGTCAAAATTACCACCCTCGACTTGCTACTAATTTAATTAGAGACAGGGGTATGTTCTGTGTCTCAGTTTCTAGGCTGAGAATTTCAATCTTTGTTTAATTCAAAGGTAAGCCATTGTTTTTTTGAAACCAGATAGAAATGCTGAGTAAATTGAACAGGAGTCAGGGCTCAGACATATATTAACACGTGGGGCACAGCCTGAACTAATTGCTGCTATCTCAAAGAGGAGTCATAGAACACGTAGACATAAAGTAAAATCCATGCAAGATAAAATGCCAGAGCTCAAGACTTTAACAGAGAGAAATTCCATGGGAAATCCTACACCTCTGAAAACACTGGTGTCACCAGGCTTCAGACAGAACTACAGATTTTCAGTCCCTCCCTGCTTCTAGTGTTTCCTCTGTATCTGTTCCAGCCCCATTGAGGATTGGGGGCGGAGGGCAGGAGGGCTGGTGGACATAAGGCAGGCAAGAAGGTCAACAGGGGTAGGCCACAAAAATCTCCAACCCAAGCAGGCTGCAATTATGGGTAATCAAGGCTGCTGCAAAGCTGCTGAGCTGTGCTCTGCGCTCAGTGTGCGCAGCATGGCAGCCACAGCCCTGTGTGCTAGGGGAAAGGAAGCTGCTCATTGCACACACACAGTCCCCTGAGCACACGTGAGCCTCGTCTGCCAAAAAACAGTGGGCACTGAATTTTGGGGGTCTGGTAGCCACGTGAACTCATTGCAGCAAAGCAGCTGGGAGCTGCGTGATGGCTGAGCCAGGCATCCCCTTCCCTCTGGGCAGCTCCAACTGGCTGTGCTGCTAATGGGAACTGAAATCCTCAGCCTGGAGCTGTGCTGTTCCCCCATAGAGGCAGGGGCTCTGACAAAAAGCCTGCCTTGCTCTCGCTCTGCACCCCAGGCTGGCAAGACAATAGTCACCCAGTATGGTTTTGTGGCCTTCACTCTTTTTTGTTCTTCCATCTGCTTCTTACTCAAAAAGCAGGCTCGGCCTCTTGGAAGAGATCAGATAAACAAAAGTGGTCCTGCAGCCAAGGCTCTGGGCATTTTTATTCTGCATTAACAAAAACTCTACATTGGCTGCAGCTGTGGCTGGTTAGGTTTACACATGCCTGAGACAACAGAATTCAGATTTGACCTGAACTTTCCCAGAGACTGGAAATGTGCAGATCCAGGTCTTTGGTTATGGAATTGTCTATAAATAGCTTTTAGTGCTGATTTAGAATCTTTCATTAAATGTGCTTCACAGTCTCAGGAGCGGCATTTATATGTTCACATACACCAACCTCTACCCTATCTGGCTGCATGGAAGTCAGCAACACGAATTTTTTTGGCTTCAGCAACCTGAGCCAGGAACAGCGAAAAATGCTCTTTTCTCCTCTCTTCTCATTCCTTAAGAAACCGCAGGCAGAGCATGTTGCCCATGCTGGAAGTTGTCTGGTCTTTACTCTGTGAATGTGCTTTGCCCTTTGGGATAGGACTCATCTCAAGTTTCTTCATCTGTTTCTGCAACAAATTTCCCTTTTTCCTGCACATTGGAGGACCTTCCTTTTCACTGCACGGGAGGTTGCACAGGAGCTGCCTAGCCAGGTATCACTCTGATTTCTGACTGCAGCTTGAACTGTGAGATTATGTATGAGATGAAAAAGTTCCCTAAAAGAAGGCTTCCTGCTGAAAGGTTTTGCCTGTGACAGAGACTGAGAAATGTTTCCCCTTAAGCTTCCAGAGATGCATGATTGCCTGGGTAAATACTTCACTGAAGGTCCTTCGATAAGCCCATCTGTGTCTGAGCCACGGCGTTCACTCACTGATGTGAGCTCTCCTCACAGCAGCCTCTCACTGCCATGGAGCAGCGGCCTTGCCCTTCATCCGTGCTGGTGTCCTGCATCTTGCTGAGCTCTGGGCCGTGATTCTGGTCACAGACTGTTTCTTCATGGCAGAAATAGGAGCCCTGCAGAAACACCCTATGTCCTGTGACCCAGAACACCTCACACTTAAGGCACACACTTTTCCCTCTGATGGCAGAGGGCTATGGGTTGAGAGCATGAGTTTTCCCAGAGAACACAGCTGTCACGCCATAGCCATGTAGTGAACACCCATGTGTTTGCCACAGATTACTAAATACAGCAACTCTTGCCTTACTGATCATGCCTCGTGCACTGTTAGGGTAAAATACTTAGTGCCCTCATATGTTTTCTAGTCTGTTTTTTCAGTACATAGATGTTTTGAGGTGGAAACAGGAGTCCCAAGATTCCCCTTCATCATCAAAGACATATTTGGCCAATCAAAACCAAAGGAAAAATATGGTGAGCATATGTGCCGGCTCATTCTCTTCAGAAACACAACTGTTCCTGCTTTGTGCCTCTCTTTCCTTTTGCATCAGGAATATCTTAGTTAACAGTGAGTGTGCCTGGGGGTACCGGTTGGTCCTAGTTCAGCTTTTGGGGTTTTTCCTTTTCTTTTCTAGATTTCTGATGCACCTGTGTAAGGTGTGTTGGGATCTTCAGTGATAAAGGGATTTCAACACATCAGTGAGGCTGTTGTTTCCAACTGGGAAATGCTGCAATGTCCTCAGCAGCCAGTGCCTTCAGAAGGTAGTTAAAACTCCTTGAAAGCCATCATCATCACAATGCTAGGCTTGGCTCTACTATAGCTCAGCAGGAAGCTCCAGCTCCAGGAGCGCAAACAGCCTGTATGTGAGACACCAGGAGTGACAGCCATCAGCCAGGACAGTGAGAGAAACCCTGGTGAGGTCTTGTCTCTTCCCAAGCTAGCAGATATGGCCAGGGACTGCTTATGCCTTGAATCACTTACTCTTCTCTAGGGAAAAAAGTGGGCAGGGAGAAACTGTAACTCTGCAGGCTCTGGAATTTCCCAGCTCTCTCTCTATTTTTCCCTATACTAATGGTTTGTGTTGCTGAAGCGACTCACAAATCAAAACATGAAGTAGCTCATTTCCCTCCCAGCCATACACAGGAGCAAAGGAGCAGCTCTGCCTCTACCCCAGGCTAGCTGGACCCAGCATCACCCTGGGAAGAGAAGGCAGGATGCTTCCCAGGTGGTGTCAAGAAGTGTCTCTGCCGTGGTCTCCTGGAAGTTCTATCTGGAGGGTGAGGTTTTGCATCCCTCGTGAATCCTGTTCTCCTTTTCCTGAGCCATGGTTGTGGTTGTCTGCTCCCCATGGGTCTGAGCTGCAGCCTGCTGGTGCCAGCAGGGGCTCTGAGGGGTTGATGGAGCACCTTGGGGTTCACCAACCCTGCACAGATGTTTTTGTGGGGTGGCCTTTCCTTCCCTCCTGTGAGATTAGTGCAGGCTAATCAAGTTATGGCTGGTTTTCTGCCCTCCATTTGTGCCTCAGTTTCCCTTGCTGCAAGGACAGAGCCCAGCTCTGGCTGTCAGAACACCACAGCTCAGCACTCCTGGCCAGGTAGTTTCAGCAATTGCAGCTATGGTGGAAGCTCTCAGACTTAGCAGCTGCCAGCTTTCCTCTCTGGGTACCTTTGCAGCAACCCATGGGGCAGAGGCAAGAGGCTGGAGAGGCTCCTGGTCCTGGCCATGCGCATGACTCACGTTTGCCATTCCTGTGCTTTTGGTAGTTCAGGAGCAGCCCTAACTTAACAGTAGGAAATAAGTGTAAGAATAGCCTGTCAGTGTGTTTGCAGCCAAGTGAAGTGCATGATGCCTCTCTGCCAGGGTCTGGCCTCAGCAGCCACGGCCCTGAGAAAGGGAAGCAATATTTCATGTCTCTGCTTTTGTTTTCCTTTGTCAAGATTTTAAGATGCCTTTTGTACATCCACCAAAAGTGATCTGGATACCCATTGCAGTGTTACCTGTGTGACTGGCATGAGCACACTGACTTGAGTGGTGTCACTGCAATTCTGCAGCAGTGGGAAGGGAACAAAAATCAACCAAAAGGCCATGGATGCTGCTCAGCTCTGACATAAATAATTGGGAGACTGCAAGCAGCAAAGGGTATGTTGCTGCCTTGCTAGAAACAGCTGGACTCAGACACATCCAGGGATATGATAAAATTTTTCTTTTTTTCTTCTCTCCGAGATTGCAGGGTCATTTCAAGCAGCAGGACTATGTTTAATTGTGTACAAACACCTGTGCTTATTCCATCAAGGAGCACACAAAAACCAATTCGCACAGAGGTAGATAGGCACATGCACAAAATACTTCACAGGCACGCATTCAAAGAGTGGCCGAATGCTGCCTACCACCCTCTGCTGGCATGCGAGCTCCTGACATCTGTCATGTCCCCATCAGACCCGAGTGAGCTGCCTCTGACCGTTTTGATTCAGAGGGTGCTTTCTTTATTGGCCTTTGGGGTTAAACAAGTACAGCAATTGCCTGCTTTGTGTGCGGAATGGTTGTTAGAGCAACTGGGAGGAATTCCTTGGCACCAGCACTCGGAAGAAAGGAAAGAAAAACGCTCAGCCTGAGCCAGTGGCAGAGCAGAAGCCGGGTAAGTGTTGGTGCCTCGCCCTGACTCTCCCACCTGCAGCAGAGGGTCCCTGGGCACCAAAGCTGCTGGCAAAAGCAAAGTCCACACCCTTCACTAACCTTTGCAAACCTCTGGGCAGAGACCCCACAGCACAGGCACCACTGACACTGAGGTGCTGAGGAGAATCAAGCCCTGAATTTCTACCCTTTTGTTCCTTCTGTGACTGAACGTGCCCCACAACACACAATATGAAATTTCTCTTATTATGCTTGTCTCATAGCTGCTTGCAGTGCAACTTGAAAAATTAAATTGTGATAATGATTTTTCAAATGGAAATAAACCTATTTTGGGGTCATTTTCACTGTGAAATATGGTTCAAAGGCACAAGAGGAAAGGGCAGGGTGAGTAGTGAGCTGCCACATAGGTGAGTACAATTTTCAGGGGGCTTTAGCAACTGTATTTTTGCATTACAGATGCTCTCCTTGCTCTAAACTGCTGCCTTCCCCATCTGACCCTTATCCCCACCCAGCTCACACCTCACTCATAAACAGACAATAACTTTGTTTGAATAGGCTTGCTGGCAAATTTACACAGCTCTCCCATTTAGAAATCTGATTTCAGGTGAGGTGATTAATAGTGATAAACAGGAAGGAAAGGAAGAAGGAGGGGGGAGGGAAATGTAGCAGCAGAAGGTAGTGCCTGGTCTCTGGTCTTGTTTTGTCAGAGACTGAAGTTTACATAATGGCTTAAAACCTACAGGATGAAACTCCTATGGTTTCACAGTGAGAGTGTGAGCCTATCTGCAAGCATGGCAGCTGCTGCAGCAAGGGACTGGGGTAAGACCCTGGAAGGTAGGGCCAAGGGCTGTTAGTAATGGGTGTAAAGCTAAAACACTTGTATAAGGGTAATGTTCAGATCTGGAAAGCTCAGTACTATGTGAATTTGGTGATTTCTTTTATACATTAATAAAAATTCTGATACTTTGCTGAACGGGGTCCTTGTCAGAGCTCCAGTCTATGTGGTTCTGCTTACAGACTGGATTGGAGAAAGGTATCCATTTTGTAGCCTTGTAGCAGAATACCCCTCTCCTGTTTGGTCTAAAGGATATGCTCTTCTTCAAATTTAAGTACTTATGTTATACAGTTGTAGCATTATTGCTTTGCCCAGCAGCATATCTCTGTGTTTGGTCTGCTGTTTCCTCAATGATTCCACTTGATTTCCAAGTTCCTGGCTGAAAAAACAAACAATTGCATACTTTGGGATGAAATTCCTAATAGACGATGCTGGTTTTGTTAGTCTTGAAAAGATTCTATTAGAAGTGAAAGCCATGAAAGGAAATTGCTGAGCATTTGAGAACCTGGTTTCCATAGGCTGTCATGTTCCAGAGAAGTCAGTTCTTGGCCTGAAACTTTCCAGGCAGAGGGCCAGACTTCACAAACTCATAGATGGAAAAGGGGGCTGCCTCTGCACCCTAGAAGACTTTAGACATCCTCAATCTAAATTAGAGCATCCTTTATACTGCTGTCATTCAACCTACAACAAACCAGCCTGGGATTAACGGGTAGCAAAAGCTTCTTGAAGCCATGTCAGTCATGCATCTTTCTAAGGCTATTGACACCTTTTTGTTAAAAATCTTGATTGTGATTTCTATTTCCTTTGTGCTGGCTGAGTATGTATCAGGGGCAACTCCAATTTCAGTGATTCAAGTTTGGGAAGTCCCAGGGGCAGAGTCAAGAAAAGTTAAGTATACTGGTATCTGCTGCATTTTGACTAGCTGAAAACTGATTTGGGCTAAATGGCTTAGAAATGCAAACCCAAAGCTGATTGTGGTGTAAGATGTTGTTCTGCTGGAGGTTGCTGCCCACTCTTGCTGGCTGACAGCTGTGCTGGGCACATCAGAAGGTGTGGGGACTCTCTGAAAGCCTGGAGGAGGCCGGTGGATGCGGCCTGAGAAAGAGTCACTGTACAGACACTGTGGGTGTCTGCACCCACGGCATGACGGACCCACTGCCCAGGTATTCCTCCTGCAGACAGAGGAGAGATGGCTGTATTTTGTGGGGTACCACAGTACACTGCAGTACAAGCAAACACAATGACTGTCTGAGACAAATTCTAACCTCTTTAATATTATGTTGAGCAGAGTTTCTGGACAGTCCCGTTTGTGCATTTGGAGTTCAGTTTCCAAAACAGAGTAGTACCTGAGATGCAAGTATGGCCCCTGGGCTGGGAGGCAGTGCCAAGGTGAGAAAATTGAGCTTGGGAGAGTCTATGCATCATCTTCTGCCCCTTTTCTAAAGAGTTGCATGTTCCTGAGGGTAATCACTGAGGTATGTGTGAGGTTGTGGCTTGCATTGCTTACTGGTGCTGTAACAGCTGTGTGTGCCTCTGGTACACAGTAAAGTCCGTGAAACACTGACAGGGTCATTCACACACACAGCACAAGTGCTAAGGGAGGGACAAGAACTGCAATGAAGACAAATCTGTTCATGTTTACAGCTGCTCTGGGTAACTATATTTGCACAAGCAAAAGGGGTAGTGGACTGCCTCCTGCTCCACTGGCCTGCGAGTGCCGACTGCTCTGGTCTGTATTCAGTCTATGTAGCCCTTCTCTGAACCTTGCTGCAGGTTTCAGGTTCTCCAGACCTTTCCTAGCCCATCCATACTGATTGAAACCTGGCCAGTGTCTTATGCATTAAAATCCCCTGGTTTGTCCCTTCATAGCCTTTTTAGTTTACGATGGCAAGAATGACCCCTTGGACTTTTTCCCATTTGCTGTCTGGTTTGGTCTTTGCTCCCCTCTGTGACCTATGGCTGTTTGCTGTTACTCTGAGATTTTTGCCTAGAAGGGCTTCTTTGTCCTTGGAGTCCTCAAGAAAGCTTACCTCCACAGCAAGCTGACCCAATTATATCCCAATAGAGGGAAAAGGTGTACGTAGGCAGCAAATACTGGGATCCAGCAAAAGCAGATTCACCCTGCTTGCAAAGGCACCTTGCTTTGCCACGCCCAGAGGAGGAGGACTAAAGGACCACTCATGAGCTCTCCTTGCCGTGTGCTGTTGGTCAACCTGCCTCTCACACATGACTTGAGCAAAGCCCGTGCAGACCCAGCAGCATGTTTGTTATACCAAGGGCAATGCCGCCTCCTCCTTCCCAGCTTGCCCTCGCCATATGATGGATGTTTTGGAGACAGGAGCAGCTGGCCCAGCTCATTCTCTTGGGAATAGCCAGGACAATTTCCCAGGCCACCAGGGGCCTTGCTAAGTTAAGTGAAATAGCAGTGTGTGGGAAGGAAATAAGAGAGGCCCATAGTTTGGTGTTTACCCAGCATCCCACGTGGGCCTGTAAATGTGAGAGGGCACAAAGCTCCTATATAGCAAGGGTTAAGATATAGCTGGTGGGAATGTTTCCATCAGGGCAGCTTTCCATTGCAAATAAATAAATAAATGCTGGCATGAGTGGATTCTGACAAAAGTCTAGACAGGAAAATATTGCTACAACCATATGATATTTCAGATGATTTCACAGAAACATTTCTCCAAATTAAAGTACTAAGAGCTGTTCAACTAATGTTTTTTTTCTTTTGAAAAAAGAAGTTTTGCACTCAGCTCCTAAACCTTAACATGTCACAGCAGCTAGTGCAAGCCCTATGACACTTAGCTGAGGTTGTCATTACTCAAAGCTGTTAGCCTTAGATGTGTTGGTGATACGTTACCCTAGAGATCATTTGTGACTCATGACATGGAAGTCTAGTTGTGGGATGGGAGGACCTCCTAAGTCTCTGCACAATTTGATACTTTATTGAGCTCCACTGTAAAGGGTAGGACATGGAGGATATGGAGTGTGGCTGGGTGTGTGGCTAGTTTGGTTTGGAAATTTTTTGGTCTTTTGGCTTTGAGGTTTTTTTAATAAGTTTTTGAAGGAAGGGAGGTAGAGGAAGGTATGTTATGTTTCTAGAGTCTTGTTTGGCAGTGTTCCAAATTAGTAGAGATAGAAAGATTTGGTGGCTTATTCAGTTGTAGCTGAATTCATCTAGTCTCAGTGAACTTTTATGCTGAGAAATTACCTAGTTGTAATTTGCATGTTGTATCTGTGCCAGAGGCCAAAATGTTAGCAGGGAAGGGCGTGTATTGAGAGAAGCAGTGGAAAAATTACAATGAGTCAACAAGGTTGAATTTAGGCCTCCTCACAAGGGAAGCCTCATTTATTAAGCAACTTGATCTCTCCCTGTGAAATCATATGTGAAAAACAGGTTGAGCCATGCGTGAGGGTGTTGCCCTGTGGAATTTGTAGATAAGGATGCTTTATACCTGCGTGTGCCTGAGAGGCCAGTTACATTCTGTGGCTTCAGAGGGAACAAGCCTCCAGAGTACAGTTATTCCATTTTTCTTGTGGTAAGTTTATTGAAAAGAACTTTTGTTTCTTCCTCTCCTCTCTATGCCCCCCTTCAAATCTCAGATTACCAAACTGTGAGGTGTGATATGTGCGGTTTTCTTCACCAACAGACCCGGGTATCACTACTGAGACTGCAATGGCATGGTGGAAGGCCTGGGTAAGTAGAGGATATACTGACGCTCTGAGGGTTTTTGGCACTATAATAAGGTAACTTACAAGTTGTATCAGGCACTGTGTGGGAATGAAAAGCTTCCCTTAAAAATCAGCAAGACCTCTTTACTATTTTTCTAGCTGTAAAATAGCATTCAGCACTTCAAAAATATTGATGAAGGAAGGTGTTGATATGGTTGCTGGCTATAGGAAGAGGAGCAGACCCTATCTGGATCCTCAGCTGAGAGTGGTGCAGGGGGTGTTTATATTCCTGTGCTCATGGGGAGGTGATACCATGCAACAGCAAAGTAACACAGCTGAAGTCTGCAAGCTGTGCGCTCCTTGTCTGCTCCCTTGTCCTGTGGCAGTGAATTCAGGGCGCTGGCTTGTCCCCATTTTGGTCCCCTGTTGTGCTGGCAGGCTGTGGTGACAGAGAAAGATATGGTCAAACCACAATGTCTATCTTTGGTGGGTTTTTAATATTGCAACAATAATGTGTCTTGAACACCCTGTCTCTTTGCCAGGAGCCAGAAATGCTGTGTATGTTCTCTTGTAAATGCTTGTGGCTTTGAGAGGAATGCGGCAGGATGGGGAGAAGCTCATGGGATATGCTGAGGCAGCACCTGGGGTCTGGCTCAGACCAGGCAGCAGGTAGCTCTGGTGATGTGCCAGCCATGAGGCTGCCCCACCACCCTCTGTGGGAGGCCAGCTTTATGCCCAGATCTCAAAATATAGCTGCCTTTTTTATTTTTTATTCCCCTCCCTTAAAAGATTAAAATTGTAATCTTCCTTTCTGAGTTTTCTCTGCCTCCCTATTTCCTTTGGAAGTTTGGTATAAAAAAAAAGATGTTTTTCCAAAGCTTGGAGTAGCTCTCAATTTTTTTCGTTTTGGATGATCTATTCCCTGCTACCCCCAAGCAGGAAATAATTAGTAAACTTAGAATGAGAAAAGGAGAAAAGCCCTTAAAGTCCAGTGATCTTGTAGCAGTCGGTGTTGTAGGGGGTGGAGGCATGAGAAGAAAATGAGAGCTCCAAAGAAGGATGGGGGAAAATTGTTTTGATTTTCTAAATCTTTCATAAAAATACAGTTCAAAAGCAAAAGAAATTAAAAAATGTGAAAATTTCTCAGAAAATATTGACTGAAAAAACCCCAAGCAGTAACCCAACCTGTCCCCAAATTCTAGCTTTTCAAAAAAAACTATTGTTTAGGTTTGAAAATATTTTGGTAGTATAACTTTTATTCCTTCTTCCCTTCATTTATAGCTAAAACTTTTCACAGCATCATCTGTAAGGTATACTGCTTCTGCTGCTTTCATGCCAATTATTTATATTTACATGAGCACAAACACCTCGAGTAGCTTTGGTTAGGGAGTTGTAGGATCAATTCATCTGGGAAACAGGACCAAAGAGAACAGAGATTCTCTGAAAAGCTGGTGCAATTGTACTTGTGCTGCAACAACTATGTGCACAAAGAATGAGGTGCATGAGTGAGTCACAAATGTGATACTTGAGCCAGGAAGGGCAGTAACTGTTTATCGGAATTAGTACCAAAAAAGATCATTGTTTAATTTGTTTCCACTGCCTCCAAATGAAAGCTCAGCTTTGTACTCCCTCTTTCACTGAGTCACCAGGCATGGGTCCAGAGTATTTGGGGGTTTCTTCACAGGGCCCTTGCATGCAGCTGGAGAGGACTGACCATCTTTTTCAGAGCAAACTCAGATGGACGAGTCTAACCTGCTTCCCAGGGAAGCTGTGGTGGTGCTGGCCATCTTAACAGAGGGCTAGAAAAGGAGCACTTGAAATGTTCCTGACAGCTCCGTCAAATTCTTCTAGGCCAGTGACAAACTGTTAGAGGTGGCAATGCCACCTGGTCTGTCACTGCTTTTTTCTGCAGTGACAGCTTCACCACAGCCTTAAACTTGCTGCTCAGTGATCATTTGGATTCAAACCTGCATCTCTTGTGAAGTTTCCTGTTGACACCATTTGCTTCACAGCTGCTCTTTCTGCTAGGAGCAAGGTGTGGTGGTGCAGGAGTGTCTCTGTGCTGGCTGTAAAGCAAACTTTTCCAAGTCTTGCTGATAGCTGAGCATGCCTCTCTCAATACTCCTCATTGCCTTGTCACTGCTCCTGGAGCATGGCTGGCAAAGGGGCCGGCATGCAAACATCTGCCAGCTGTATCCACTGGTCCTCTTTCACATGGGAAATAAGAGCAGAAGGGATTTGCATCATGCAAGTCAGGCAGGACAACCCTAATGCTTCCTTCTGGTCTGTAATCTCTGATTTTTATGTCACTGTGGAGCCATCTCCATTAAAATATTCATCAGGTCATACTGATAGCATTAGTTTAATATTAACCCTGCCTCTAAAGGTAAATTTATGAGAATATAGTAGTTTCCAGCTTAAATATCCTTGCTTCTAGGAAGGAGAAAATTGTGTCTATTATGGTAATAAAGTCACGATGACTGTTCATGCCTACCCACCCACATACTCTCCCTACTGACAGGACCAGCTTGTGATAGATGTGACAATATATTCAAACCAGTTCCTTGGCTACCAGCTTTGTTAAATTGAAGCTCTTATGCCTGAGATCTAGTTGATGGCCCTACTACCTTGTGGTGACTAAAATAAGTCTCAGTGTGTCTTTCTGCCCTGGGACTGGCACTGTCAAGCACCTCAAGGCTTTGTTAGGAGGGTTCTTGTGTAGTTGGAAAGTAGGAGGATTCTTGTGTAGTTGTATCTGATTCTTGGTACAGGGAAGAACGTCAAACCTGCACTCCTCTAGATGGATCTCTTCCTTCGAAGTAGTGTTTTAGCCCAAATCCTTCCAGTGGAGATGCTTCCTTCTTGAAACCAGCTATGAAGAAGTGCAGAAACAGCTACTGAAAAATGGTCTGCAAGAACAAGACTACTTCAGGAATTCAAAAAGCTATGTAAAAACTACCCTGCACCGACCCACTGAGAAATGCAGTATGATTCAGTAGCATCCATGCTATGAAGGACTGCATTTAAGGGGTGAATAGGAAAGTCCAGTCTATTACAGTCTGTGCTTTTTCTGTCGGACTGCCTGCACCTCACAACGCTTGCAGCACTGTCAGCCATGCTTTGCATTTCATGTTTCTGCCAGCAGCAAAGGCTGGTACAGGCAGGTGGGAACAGGAAACTTGCGTTCTCTTTGGAGAGAAACTTGTGTTCTCTTTTTGCTCTGCTGAGAAACTTTGAGTCAGTCTCTCCTGTTTTCTGTGACTTCACCATGTGTAGGCAATAAATAGCATTAATGTACTTTTCAAATACTTTTTCTTCAGCTGATGAAAAGCAGCGGTAAAAAGCCGTGTATTTTTCTTCTTTCAGAGTGAAGCAGAGGGCAAGTCCGTGGCAGGTGCTTTTAATTTTAATGCTGCACCTGATGCTCAGACTCTGTACAAGGCCATGAAAGGGCTTGGTGAGTTGACTCCAACCACATATGTAAATTCTATGTTCTTCTCATAATTGCTGAGTTGAAATCCATTCCTTAGGACATTTGCATCCAAAAGTATCACTTCTTTTTTACTGTGAAAAATTAATCTTAAGTTTCCTCTGTATGTACTTAAACTTCTACACAAAGACAATGATCCAGGCAAGGTTGTCTGAATATTTAAATTGGGATATTGGACCAGTTCCAGCTTATTCTGTACACTGTGTTTATGATTTATTGTTGCCTTCCACAGGGACTGATGAACAAGCTATAATTGATGTCCTAACCAAGAGGAGCAATATGCAGCGTCAAGAGATTGCCAAATCCTTCAAAGCACAGTTTGGAAAGGTTCTTCCAAAACAAAGCCATATTCAGTCACTGGTTTATTGCATGCAGAATATAGTAGATGGGTGTACAGTTCATCCTGAAAGCATGATGCAAACTATATGCAGGTCTTCTGCAAACAATTAGATTAATATCTATTTATAAGGCCTGTGATGAATGTGTAAAATTAATTTTTGACCAGAAAAAAATGGTTTTCTCCTAAAGATTTAAAATTTTTTGTAAAATGCATTTTGACCATAAATACTTTTTAAAAATCAATTTTAACTTGAAGTGAATCTTCTTGTTGATTTGAAGCTGTAACAAAAATTGATACCCATCTAAGTGATATGTTCAGTAAAATATTGGGTTTTTTTCAGGTCTTTTTAAATGTCAAAAAAGTTCAATTTAATTACTTATTTAATTACACTTGTTTGGAAATTCCGTGGTTATTGACAACCATGTTTTCCTTTGGCTCTCTTTGTTTCTTTGATAAAATCTTACTTTTATTGGGAAAAATTTTTCACCAGCAAACTGTACCCCCAGCCCTGCTGTGGAGTCTCCAGTGACCCTTGCTGGAAAGGGGACTGCCATGCAAAACCTTAAGAAAGGGAAGCAAATATGGGGTGGCGGGTATGGAACAATGAATAAATAGAACAGAACGCTTGCATCCCACTAAACCAGAGAGAGTCGTACTCTAGGAAAACCTGCATTAGAGTGAAAGGGAAGTTTGAAGCTTATCTTCAAGCAGACTGCATTCCTGATTCTGCAGATGTCCTGGATGCAAGTTTATTTGCAGGCTTTGGGAATCAGCTCTCTCTGAAGCTACGCTCTTGCTCAATGCAATGCCTTCAGCTACCTGGTTCTGCTCGCTGAGTTAAGCAGGGTGGAGGAAGATTTGCCACAGGATTAATTATTGAGAAAGCCCAGATGTCAAAAGGGAATGTGTCAGTACCTAGACAAATCCCATTTTGGAGTCAGGTGCCTTTTTCAGTCCCAGGACCTTTTTTAATGAACTATCAACAATGCTGTCGTTCAGCTTCATTACTTGGGCCATGGGGTTGGAAGCAGGATGTGCAGCAAAACGATCCTGTGAGGCTGTTCATGTAACCATGTGATGATGCACGTTTAACAGGATCTGATTGAAAACCTGAAGTCTGAATTGAGTGGCAACTTTGAGAGGCTCATTGTAGCTCTCATGTACTCCCCATTCAAGTATGATGCCAAGGAGCTGTATGATGCCATGAAGGTAAGCAAACTGCATGCTGATATTTAAGTAGTAGCACAAATACAGCACTAATTTCTTGCAGTTGTGCAAGTGTTAATAACTGGACTGTTACAGGTTAAGTTTGTTATTAGCAGTAGCCTTTGAGAAATACTTAATTGTACTATTAATATTCTGGGGGGAAATGCTGCTTAAATGTTTATGGCTATAAGAAAATTTCTGTACATACGTGACTCATAGAGCCTAGGAAGGCAACAGCAAAACTAAATTCACACCCAAACCTGCTGCCCTGATGCCCCACCCGAGCCATGAAACCTTTAAGGAATCCAGGAGTGGTGGTGCAAGGGCCAGGCTGGGGTTGGCTGGGATCCTACCGATTGGTAGTGTATCTTTACAAGTTTCAGATGCAGAGTGGTCTGTTAAAATGGTACAAAGATGGACTGACTAGCCAAGCACCCTGCATTCCTCTAATGCTGTCTGTCGTCAAAGATCTAACTCCAGAAAAGCATTGTGGAAATGTTCAGTTACATAAAATCATTCTTTACAAATTAGGCACCTCGGTAA
Organism: Callaeas wilsoni; assembly: GCA_013398955.1. NCBI lineage: Eukaryota > Metazoa > Chordata > Aves > Passeriformes > Callaeidae > Callaeas > Callaeas wilsoni. Next base: position 74,831 of record VWPU01001057.1, on the reverse strand, counting down.
AAAAACCATGTTCAATGCAAATGTGTTTTTTGTCTCCAGCTTTAATCACGACGGTTTCTTACAGCTCAGTACACAGCCTGACACTTTGCTGCCATCCAGCTCCTCCCTTCACCATGCTCCCTCTAGCAGTAAATCACCCTCCATGACTAGATGCCTTTCTCCAGATTTATTTCTCCACTGTGTGTTCTATTACAGGGTGTGGGAACGAGTGAAGGTGTTATCATAGAGATCCTGGCATCTCGGACAAAAGCGCAGATCAAGGAGATAATCAAGGCGTACAAAGAAGGTAAGTGCCTGGGGCTCAGATTTCTGTGGTCAGACCATTGGGCCCGATTGCACAGCAGGAACGGTGTTACCAGCTAACACTGTCAGCAAGAAAATGGCTTTTCTAAAAGCCATTTAACTCTAAAAGCAATGTAACTGTGCTTTCAGCTGGCAAACAGAACATAGCTATACTGAGAGAATTATAAATCCCTTTCTAAGTCTTCATCCAGCTACAGCAAAGGGTCAGCAAATCACAATTTGGTTCAGTATGGCTACAAAGAGTATTGTCAGAACATAAACAAAACTAGAGCTGTGCACTTGGCTTTTTCTCCCCATTAAATAGATGGGAATTTATCAAATATTTATTTGTAAATATTTTATCTTGTTCATCCCTTCAGCTATACCTCTAAAATTAGCTTTGGCTTTATTCCTTAGACATCAGGGAAGCTAGTGACTCAGCTGGATGCAAATGCTGACCTGGGTATCACAAAGGCTGTGAGCTGCTCTCAGCCCTGATTTTTTCCCTAATGACCTTCTTGCCCAGTGTCAGGCTATTATGTGTGCTTGGGTTACTGGTAATATCTTGACTATATCACCTAAATAAATAACAAATCCTTCCCTTGTCCTTCTCTTTCCCTTCGGTAGAATACGGTTCTGATCTGGAACAAGACATAAAATCGGAAACAAGTGGCTACTTAGAACAGATTCTGGTTTGCCTTCTTCAGGTAATGCTGGAGAACGGAACTGAGTGTGTAAAGGTCTTCACATTTTTCCCTTCTTTTGTTGGAGAACACATGCAATAGCAGAGCCAGTACAGTCATGATCACCAGATAAACTGCAGAGACAACCATGTCACTTGGACTGGATCTGTTTCAGCTTCGACGTGACTGAAGCAGGGAAATCTCCCTCCCTCAGCAGCAGTAAGAGAGCTGGGAACTTACAGCCAGCTCTGCTGCAGAGAGACACCTCACTTTCAAATATGTGTAAAGCCGCTCTACTCTACAAGGGTCTTAGAAAACAGTGCCCCTCCACTAGGATTCACCACTTTTCCAGGGTCTGTGGTCTCAATGCTTAGCATTTACCCTACCACATTTTTGGAATTATCCTGCCTGGTAGCAGAATAACTGAGCAATGTTTTACTCTGCTTCATATGACTGATTTCAGCACCTTTCAGGAAAGGAGTCAGCACTTGTACTGTCTGAAGTATTACTGCTTGAGTACTCTGCAGAAATAGATAGCTGAGAGGATAATTGATCTTTGCTCAGAATGAACACTCTGATCCTCATTTACAGAAGAATCTTCATGAGACAAAATTCTTACCTTTCTTTTTCTGCTCATAGGGTGAGAGGGACAATGCCACCCTCTATGTGGACACAGCCCTGGCTCTCCAGGATGCAGAGGTACTCTCAAATACCTGTGATCATTGATATGCCTGCATTCCCACCTTCTTGAACTTCAGAGTGCTTCAGTGAGCAGCACAGTCCTGGTCAGCACAGGGTTGGAGCCACAATGATTTGGGGTGGGGTGATCTCCGAGTAAGTAACTTGGGGTTCTTCAGTTTTGCCTGCACTGCTAAACTCTGCCATTCCGAAGAGGAATAATGAGGTCTGGGCTTTGGCTCAGCTGCTTTTGTTATGTGAAAATATATGGGTATGGTGGAGTGTTAGAGGAGAGAAAAGGGAAGAAACCTCAAGTGTATTGTTGGCTGCTTCAGCTGCTGTAGGAGGAGTAGAAAGGATGGAGATCATGGCTGCTCCAATTTGTCTAGAAGACAGAAAAGTTTTCATAACCAACCATTCTAGGAGACTCTGGTTCACACGGTGGTTTAGGTTACTCCAAACCCCTTTACCCCAGCCATGCCTTCAGCCAAACTGTGTTCCTTTACCAGCTGCATTCACAGAACTGCTCGCTAATAAATGTGTGTTACGTTACAGACTCTCTATGCTGCTGGAGAGAAGATACGGGGCACTGATGAGATACAGTTCATCACCATCTTGTGCAAAAGGAGTGCCACACACTTAATGAAAGGTACAGAGCAGAGCCCACAGTACCAACATTACACTCTCAAGCCTCCGAAATCAGAGATCAACCTAGCCAAAAAGAAGAGGCAGGGCTATAGATGAGAGACATGGATGGTCAGAAATAAGTACCCGAGTCTGTTTTCTAATTCCTGGTCACTCAGTAACCAAAGCTGCCAGCAGATTTTGTGAGAGATTATGAAGATTTAGTTCTGCTGAAAATCAAGTGGCTTATCCAGGAGTCCCTATACAGTGGTGATAACTGGATAGTTGGTTCTATAAACCCAAGAAGTGAGTGAGTGAGTACCTTCCTAATTAAGTAGGAGCATGCAGTGAACAGAGACGTCCCTTGGATGTGGGTTCCTCTGGGGAAAAAAAATCACTAAAAAAATAGCTGGTTATTCAGTGCTGGAGAATCACGGGGTGCAACCTGCATTTCTGCCCCAGGTCCTTTTGAGGGCATCAGAGGCTGCTGGGAGGGAAGACAGTAGCCCTGCTCCAGCTGAGACCTCAGCTCCCCACTGTCCATGCAGCGGATACCAAACCTTGTCATCTCAGTGCTTTTGAGGCATAATAGATTTTGTTATGTTGGCTGAATCTAAGGATATCAAGTACTGTGTGAATCAGCTGGACCTAAAGTGATACATTTAGCTGGAGATAATTTAGGTATGCCTGAGCTTTTTAAGCTGAGGTCCTCTGAGGCTGTTTCTATGCCCTGGAAGCCAGCTCCCCCTTGTGTTTCAAATTCAATCTCCCAAGGTCACTCAAAAAATAAACAAAACAAACAAACACAAATAGGTGGGCTCTATAGTATTTGTCTGTATCTGCTTTTAAGAATTGAATTTCATCTTGTTGTCATAATGCAGCCAGTCTTTGGAACCTACTGTGGCACCAAGCAATTTCTTCTGTGCTATGGCCACCTGTAGCTATTTGTCTTTAAAATCTGAGTGTAATTGTTGCAGCTTTTTTAATTTTTTTAGTAGAAGGAGTAGGTCTGAGTTGAGAAGTTTGTATCCATCTGTCTATTCTGTGTTCCATTTCCCCAAAGTATCTTGAGTGTTGATGATCTTGGATGCTGAGCAAAGTTTATTAAGATGTCCATTGCATTACATAGCAGTTTTCCTTCTTTGTTAGTCCTAGAAAGCTAGGAATAAAAACAGATATCTGTTTTTCTGAGCCTTGGAGTATCCAAAGTGTATAAGGTGAGCAATGACCCTGTTGCTGAGCTTTTGTTACTGTAGGAACTCAAATATCTTGGAATCTGCACCTGTGTTTTGCTCATCTTTTCTCAGTTGTTTTTATTTTAAATTGTGGTTGAAATAATAAGTTTTCCCAAATGGTTTTGTCATCATTTTAAAATCCATGGGCTGTGAGCTGCATAGTCCTAGATTTAAGTTGATTTTATTTTGGCTCCTGAAGCTAATTACATCAACAACCACAAGACCAAAGGTGTGCCTAACTTTGTTGTCTGCTTTATTTCTGTGGTTAAAGACAGCAGTGAAGGGTCAGATTTCCTAATGAACTTGAGGTGACTGAAATCGCATTTTCACATGAGGCCAGGGAATTAAGAACCATGAATGGTTTGGCTTTTTGTAAACATTACCATCCATCTTTATAGCTGATTTCTGATGTTGACTAAAGCTTCCTGAAGCTGCTGCAAATGTGGTCATTGCTTTTGCAGGATCTGTGTGTTCATATGACCACACAAGCAATGCCTGTAAATACTGGGCACAAAATGCCTCAGAGCTTTCCTGGTAAAAAATTAAAGTTCTTTGTGTTTCAAACAGTGTTTGAAGAATACCAGAAACTGGCTGGTAAGAGCATAGAAGACTCTATCAAGAGTGAAACTCGTGGGTCACTTGAGGATGCCATGCTGGCTATTGGTAAGTGGTGACCTTTCTCTTTGCTTTGCCAGAGTCTGCTGCCTTTTCTTCTGCGGTAGTTGACTTACATTAGATGGATCTACTTTATAAAGGTATCTGGTAGGAAGTAAGGGGTACCTCTTGGGTAAGATAAACTCAGATTCCAGGAGCACACTGAGTTGATGGGAAGCATGTAGGATCTCAGTCACCTGCTGCCCTGGGCTGGAATGACCATTGATTCTTACTGAGCTTTTTTGTATGCCTAGTGAAATGCACCAGGAACATTCATTGCTACTTTGCAGAGAGGCTGTACAATGCTTTAAAGGTAAGACTCTTCATTGCAACACACTTGTTTTCATACTGACTTAACTTGTAACCTGGCTTCTACCAATTCAAACTAGAAGAGCCAAGGTTTTGGTGAAATTCAGCAGATTTAGTGCAGTTGTTACAAGTAATAGCAGAATCCTTTCAAACATCTTGGGTAGAAAAGTACCCTTTAAGCTCGAGATACCAAGGGAGTCTGGCTTTTCTGCCTTAAGGGTCTGCAAGGAGCCCAGCCACACTTTTTGGAACACAGACAAAACTTCTAGAAGAGGCTTTTCTAGAAGATTGTTTATGGTGAAGTCTTGCCTTCCATGTTAATAGACTGGAACACAATATTTTCTTTTTAGGAAGCAATTCTCTCAATGGCAGTATAAAATGAGAGTTTCAAATGGGGACATATAAGGTTTTTTGCAGATTGTGCCCCTATAATGCTCAACTGGTATGTAAAAGATGTCAGCTCTCCAAACCTTTTGGAAAGCTGAGATAACTGTTTTGTTATCAATATGATCTTAATTTTCCTGTGAGTGATTAAACAATATTGGTTGAAGCCCAGCACTGCCTGGGTGATGCTGCAGAAGGACAATCTCTATTCAGTGTCAACTCCCACTTCTGCAGCATGTTTGCTTTTGCATTTGACATGTGCAAAACTTGTGCACACTTCCATGGCGAGCTTGTGGTATTCACAGTGGCCCCTGGGAGGGGTGTGAGGGTTGGGTCTCCAGAAAGAGAGGCAGATGTTCCACAGAACATGTGCCAAGAGGTGTTTGAAAGCTGACTCCTCCTGTCCTGGACTAGTTTGCACAGCTTATCCTTTGAACTCCCACTAACATCACAGACTGATGTATCTGTTATTCCAGGGGGCTGGCACAGATGATGGGACTCTGATAAGGGTGATTGTTTCTCGAAGTGAAGTTGACCTAAATCTTATAAAACCTGAATTCAAGCGTATTGCAGGAAAGTCTCTCTCCAGTATGATTATGGTAAGCAGATCTTGATATGATGGTTCTCAGCCATTGCCTGTATTCCTAACCTTTCCAGCGCTGTGGGATGTTTCCATGGTTGTTTGCAGTGACAATGTCATTTCTGCTATGATCATGGCTCTCCTTCACTAGGCCTGTTAACAGTCATGTCCTAGAGAGACACATATGTCTGAAAGGTGAGTCAGACCCTATGCTTTCTGTAAGTGACTTGGACAAAGCAAACCCGAGGAGACACTGCACCAGGATTTTCATGGACCAGACTCTATCCATGCACTGCATGATGTCCTAGATCAATCTAAATTAAATGAATCATTCCTGTTATACCTATCCCACACATTTTCTCCTGTCTCTCTGCTATCCTTAACTACCTCAAGCAAGTGACATCCATGGAAGTCAAAATAGTGCTGGGATAGTTCCTTTTCCTTTTCCTTTTCCTTTTCCTTTTCCTGCTCCTTTTCCTTTTCCTTTTCCTTTTCCTGCTCCTTCTCCTTCTCCTTCTCCTTCTCCTTCTCCTTCTCCTTCTCCTTCTCCTTCTCCTTCTCCTTCTCCTCTCCTCTTTTTTTGCTTTTTTCTTCTTTTTTCCTTTTTTCTTTTTCTGTTGTTTGGTTGTTTGGGGTTTTTCAGCTGCCTTATCCCACTTGAAAGCCTGGTCTACACTGATGAGATCACTTCAGAAACTGAACCTTGTCAAAGCTTATTGTAGCATTTGAGTCTCAGCTCTAAGTGAATGTGCCTCCCATGTTAGTGCTGAAATGCTGTTTTTTACCATTTGTCCTAAGGACTCTGGAACATTCTTCTCCCACTGTGCAAATGGCACAGAAGCCCTGTCCTTAGCAATCCCAATGGGAAGACTGGTTCTGTAATGAAGGGCCTTTCTTCTAATTGACACTGTCAGTGTCTGTCATGTTGATTAATGATCAGTCTTAAAGGGTCTGTACAGAATATTCATTCCTTCTGAGAAGTGGAACTAGCTTTACACCTGTCGTCACAAAACATTCAAAGGGAGCAATTTTTTTTTTACCTAATGAATATTTTGTGTAGTGCTTCTAGACCAAAATGACCACATTTGTGGCTTTTTAAAAAATGCCATGTGTCAGGGCTAACTATGGTGCCTTTTCCCTTCCTGTAGGGAAGAGATGCCACATAAATACCCAGGGACAAAAAATCTGAACACAACAGGTTTGCTTGCTGTCATTTGCGCTGACTTGGTCTGTTCTGCTCTGTGGGACAGAACCCTGATCAGTTGCTCACCTGCATTCCAAAGGAAAAAATTGGACTTGATAAATGTTATTTCAGGTGGTAGCTACAAGCCTCATTTCTCCGTTCGCTTTTGATGGTGTGTCAGCTGGCAGTAACTCTGCTGAAGTATGGCTTGCTCTTTCCAAAGTCCTTTTCCTGTGTGGGCATATTCCACAGACTGACAACATCAGCACTTGGAGCATGCAGAGGAACTTCCATACTCACCTATTTTTTAATGTTTTCTCCTGTCAGGATGATACCAGCGGTGATTACAAGACAGCCTTGATCAATCTCTGTGGCAGTGACTGACAGACTCTAGGAGGAAGGTGTTGAAAAGGATACAGAGAGAAAATTAACAGTGAACAAGGGTCTGAAAATGTACTTGTAGAAAATCTTTCCATTGATGCAAGTGGGGGGAAAAGAAGATCAAATTAATGGCCGAGATCTCCAAAGCTCTCTGAAGGATGTGGATGCTCATTACACATTGAATGCTGTCCACTTCCCAAACAGTTTTTCAAACACAAGGGGAAATGTTAATTTTTTGTTTCCGTTTTGTTCTTTAAAGTTTTCGTTCTCTTTTATCCCATTGTGAAGGATGGCACTTTGACATGGAATTAAAGGTTCTTTTAAACCCTCTACAGATGTTTCACAAGTCTGAAAACCCTACAAAACTTGGGATGCCCTGAAGCCATGGTAATTTTACTAGGACAAGCTGGTAGAGCGCCATTTGATGCTTGCAGAATGGGTCTGGAAGGAGTCCCAGATATTAATAAGGCTTTAGGGCATGGGTCAGAATGGAGAATTTAGTGTCAGAGGCAGTAGTTTAGCAGCCTTATCTACATAACTTCAGGGCAGGCTCCCCAAGGAGCAGTGAATGGCAGAGCCAAGCTGGCTGCAAGCATGTGAAAGTTGAGGGCAGTGTGCCTAATTTCCTTCTTGCTTGTCTTTTGGGGAAGACCAGCAAGTTCAGGTCCTCACATCAATGTCAGACCATGGAGGAATCAAAACTGGTATGGATGATTTGGTTTTGGTGAACACAGGATGCCCTGCCCATGGGAGCAGACCTGTTTCTCTTTCTAGTGTCACAGTAACTTCTCAGCAGTCAGTGGACTCCCTCCAAAATTGCCTCCAACCCCTTGCCTGCACCACCAGGGTGCTGAGAGAAGCCTCAAATGTGGACAGGGATATAGAGAAAACAGTCTGAGAAGTTTGAGAAGTTCAGGTCTGCCTTGACCACTGGTTCTCCACACCCAAAGCAATTCCTTTAAATGTGTAGTTATGAAAAGCCTTTCAGTAAATGTATTCAGTAAAGGAGCTCTTCTGATCAAGTGGGTGAATTTTTTGCCTGAGGGGTGCTCCTTTCCTTGCACTGCTGAGATTAGAAGGAATCAGTGCCGTGGGAGTGGCAAGTTCAAAAGCTCTTGGTGAGTCCAGGAGACCGACAAGGGGACTGGGGTCAGGGTATATACACCCCAAAAGAACAAGAAGAAGAGGAGGTTTCAGTCTCTGCCCCGTTAAGTGTTTGTCTTTTCAGTGATATCCCAGCTTCTCACCTGGGCTTTAGGCTAAGCATCAACGTGGGGGCTTCTACTCAGTTTTTGAGGGATGTGGGCTGGCTACAGGCTCCAAAGGACAGGGACTCGCATGTCCATTCTGCTGGTCAAAGGACCCCACTTGGTTTTTCACAGTCACTTGTCCTAATTGACTCCGATCATCAGGCTTCCCTGTTTCGTTTTGGTTTGGGGTTTTTTGAGCCGGTTCGGGCCTGCGAGTGCCGTGTGGGGGCTCCGGCCGCGGCGAAAGCCGTGCTTACACCCCCCTCTGCTGGGGGACCGCCTGCGCGCAGCCCGGCGGCGGCATCCCGGGGCATCCCGGGTATCCTGGGCATCCCGCGCACCCCGGGGCATCCCGGGGCATCCCGAGGCATCCTGCGCACCCCGGGGCATCCCGCGCACTCCGGGGCATCCCACGCATCCCGGGGCACCCCGCGCACGCCGGGCACAGCCTCCGCGGGAGCCAAGAGGAACGGGAGCAATGTGGTGGGATTTGCCCCCCTTCCCCCGTCACTCTCTCTCCCAGCCGCCGCAAAGCCTGATACGGAGGGGTGCGTTCCGTGTGCCCTTGGGCAGCCAGCTCGGGGGCTCTCAGCCCGCAGCCCTCGGCATGGCTACGGGCTCTGCAGCAAGGCACTCTTCCGACCAGAGTCGTGTGAGAAGGTTTTACTGAAAGTATGACCCGTTCTGGTGTGTTTGGGGTATTATTTTGGAAAGGCCAAATGGGAATTCGTGTCTGCCTGAGCAGGGAACAGGAGTGATTTACACCACTGCACCCACAATACCTCTGTTTCCTGAAGCTAGACAGGCAGCAAGTGAAAAGCAATCCTAGCTTCAAATGACCTAAATTCTGACTAGAAAAGCCTAATGAAAGCTCAGCTCTTCAAGCATATTTTAGTTCACAGTTGTCTGATGATTTCACTGAAACACTTGTGTTTATATCACCCCACAGCTCCCATTGTTGATATTGTTATGAGGTTACTCAGGTCAGAGGTTGACTTTTCTTGTTGGCCTGATCTTAGCACAGTGGGTATGGATTAGAGCTGTTTCACTGTGATTGTGATCCCAATTTATTAATAACAGCTTGGGAGATGTAAAGTGAGTTGCCAGAATACTCACAGGAGATCAGTAGCAAAGCTGGAAAGGAGGAACAACCAGGGGAAGCTGATTCTATCACTATAATTGCTGGGAAACAAAACAATTGTAAAACATCAATGAAGATTTAATTACATATTGATTGCTGCTAAAATGTTCCCTGGGTGAACAGGTGCTTTAATAAATCAGGATCAATTCCTAAGCTGTTCTAACCAGTCTTTTCTAAGTACAAATATTGACTTAGGGCCTTTCTATTCATTCACAGTTTTATTAACATGATTTTATTGCACAAAAATCAAGATAAAAGCTTGGCAAGGAAAAGGTAACAGGGGCAATGTAAAAATGTCCAGGACTGGTGCAGGCCTTCTGCTGCCTATGTGCCAGCCTTTTCCTTCCTCCTGTGCTGCAGAAAGACCTGTGTGCAGGGAGTCTCCAGGGACAGCACTAATGCCACCTTGCTGTCTTCCCTGGGTGGCTGCCCTGTGTCCTCGGATGCGGCACACACAGCAGGAGCTGTGCTATCCATCAGCCTCGTGGGGTGCGGTCTCTGCTCAACTCACACCCAGGTGGACTTAGGAACAGCTGAGTCCAGCTGCTGGCTCTGTTCCCGACACCTGGAAAACTAACAAAACTCTGTTCCAGATAGGATGCTAATGCACATACTTCATGTTTAACCCCTGAGTGTTTCTGTTCCAGAGAAAGCTGACCTTATATAGTGTTGCTTAATTCTCCCTGAAACCCGGTGCAGATGTGACCTGAAACCCAGGAGGCCAGCCACAGGCAAACAAAGCCTCTGCTTCTTAAGAGATGTGTCACCACTGTGACTTCTGGAGAGAAGAAGAAAAGATTAGATTGGTTTGGCTTCACTTGTATTTCTATTTTGCAACAATCTGGAGTAATTTTTGGATAAAATATGTTAAAGTGTTCAAACTGAGGTTAAAAGAACATTGTTCTTGTCAGGAGGTGGAAGAAGAGAATAGCAGATATCTTAGTCGGGCAAAGCGAGAGATCTCTTTACCATCTCCTCATGTTAAAGAAAGTGTTTCAAGGGCAGGAAATAATCTGAGAAAGATGTTCAGTCTTCCTTTTTCCCTGCGATTTCCTCATCAGCGCACAGAGGCAACCCTGGCTGCTGTAGGCTGTTGAGCGAGGGGCTGGGATGGGGCCGGGCCAGAGCCTTGCCTGGGGCACCAGAGCTGACACTGGGGCATCTTTGAGGCAGCGCTTCTCTTCAGAGCTGAGGGTGGGGTTGCTAAAACACAGACAGCACAGTGTGTGGCCCGGGGGAAGGGAAAGTGGGTTGTGCTATCCTGGATGGCTCCACTGTTTCTTCTGGGGTGGGCTGAAGGGAGGCTGGAGGGCAGAGCACCCTCTGGGCAGATGGGAGCCTTCCTGAATGGAAACTGCTGATAATTTTTAATTTCTAAATTAATAAATTAATGGTAAATTAGTGTTGATGTACTAACGTAAAATGCTGCAGTGTTTAAATACTGCCTGCCACAGACATCCAGATGGGATCATCGAGTCTCCTAGTGTCGTGGCTTATTGCCTGGCTATCTTGAAGCAGCCTGTTTTTCTGGCAAGGTGGCCATCTGATAATAAAATGTACACCTTCCTTAGGGATTATTGTGTGGAATCTCCTTTGCAGGGAAGACAGCAGCAAACTGTAAGATGCTAAGATGAGACTGTGCCAAAGACCTGTCAGGCTTTCCTTCAACTTCTGCCTTGAACCCAAACGCCGGAGCTGACTCTGAAGACTCTTTACTTCTTTAGTGTCTGGGGTCAATAACTGCAGAACATCCCCATGCCTGGGATGCTGTAGCAGCAAGAGATGTTTTGTTTGAAACAGTGCAGCAAGCTCTTTTCCTCAGACCACATGCAAACAAGGTCACTCCAATTCCCCATCTCTCCCATCACTGCAAACATTACTGGCCTTGTAAGTAATTGTTGTTCAGTCTTCTGGTGTCATACATTTGAACCCAAAGATCTCATCCCTGAGGTTCCAAGAAATTACCAGTAGTTTTTGTTATTCACTGAAAACCTTATGTTAGGCTGCAGAAAAGAATTAATAGTTTTGGTTTTGTATCTTCTCTGGCAAGACAGAAACAGACAATCCTGAGGATCTGGGCTTCTGTCTGGAAGGAAGTATTACCTGTTCAAGATGTGTTTCTGTTTCCCCAACATTCCTTTCTGTTACAAACCTCAACTAGCCATGGTGGGTCAGTATCATGCCTCGGACTGCTCATGTCTGTTGGAGGCTTAGAGCTGGCATTTCTGATTGAAAGTTGTGTGCCCAACACTTAACAGTGTCACCGTATGGGAGTTCAACGTTCACAGGGACTTTATCCCATAATACTTTGCATTCTTTCAGTTGCAAAGAAATAATTATGATGATATTTTTCTGTGATACTATAGAAGTCATATGATACATCCAAGAATAGTCCTGAGAAACCCTTTCTGCATTTCTGGCTAGATAAAAGTACTTATTACAAAAGGAAAACAGATGTCTGTAGGTTCTGTACATGCAGGAACCTAACATTTGGAGCTCTGGATAAATAGCTCTGGATCACACAGAGGAACCAGTACTGTTCTCTCTGTGGTAATGAAGAACAGGATATGTTGTAGGCACAATATTATTAATAAATAGTGAGCAATGTAATATGAATCTGTAATTCAATTTAGGATTTCAGCTGAAATTGCTCTTTGGAGTTATAGATGGCAGTGAGCTCTGAAATTGAGTTACAGTCCAAACAGGAACTGAGTCATGTGTAGCAATGATCCAGGGAAGCAGAGAATCACAGTCAGCACTGGGCAAAATATTATTGGCAGTACTATATTCACAGAAAAAAAAAAAGGCATTTGGTGGACATAAATGAAATTTAACTGAGCTTATAAATTGATGTTGGGCAAAAAATTAGGGCGGGAAATGAAAGTCAACATTTACATCTATTGATTTTAAAATGGCAACTTTATTTTAAAAACTGATTCACGCTTAAAAACAATTATTAAAAGGTTTCATTAATCTGAAGCTGAAAGATGACATTTTGGAGGGAAAAATTTTAATATTTAGTTTGCGTGAGAACATAATTTTTAATTTCTGAAATATGTCCTAAATGTCTATTTTAGTTTAAGCCAGAGAACCACAGTTTCCCCCTCAGTTCCTTGGTTTAGCCACTGAGCTGAAAGGTCCGTTGTTATTTTAGCCAAAATAAAGGCTGATGTTATTCGAAAGGGAGGGGAGCCTTGTTGCTTTAAATGTCACTAGCAGTCTTCTCTAACAGAAGAGATCAATGTTGGGGGTCTAATTTCTGAGTTTAAACAGATCCCAAAAGGTTCAAACAAGAAATAGGAAAAGTACAGCTGATGTCCATTTCTAGCCCTGCCAGAGCTGAAACAGTGGCACAAGTTGCCCAGGGATGGGTTGGAAGTCCCATCCCTGAGAACATTCAGGTTGAATGGGGCTCTGAGCAGCCTGGTCTGCTAGAAGATGTCCCTGCTCATTGCCGGGAGTTGGACTGGATGGCCGTTAGAGGTCCCTTCCAACCCAAACCATTCTGTCATTCTGTGGTAAGTTCACTTGCTCCTCACCACTTGTCCTGCTTCTAGGACTGAAAGAAAACCCCTGCACAAGACAGTTTTCTGCTTTGCAGACATGATAGCTCTGGATTTCTAAGCCACAGCTGTGTTACCCTGAGTAATGTGCTAACTGTAACGGCCATGCAGAGAGAAATCTTTATTTCATGGAACTGTCTGTAATGAGGCTAAATTGATTAATTTCAGAAAAGTGTTTAGAATCCATTATAGAAGCTGTTAAATAAATAGGATTTTCAAGCAGTAAAGCACAAGATGGGGTTCTTCTCGCTCTTTCATCTAGATCATCCTGTAAGAAATCCACAACCACTTATTGTCTCCTTTCCTGCAAGGCATTCTGGAAAGACTGCTCAGAGAAGGCAGGATACTGAAAACCAGGCTACCTTCAGAGAAGAGCTTGACAAGATCATCTGTCTTTACATATGTAATAATTTTTCCAACAGCTGGCTCCCAAATAAAATTTTATCAGACAAAAGCTTAGAAGAACCGTGGCTTTGGGTTTTGGTGGAAGATAGAGTGAGGAGTGTCTTTTTAAAGCAGCCAACTACCCGCTAGGCATTGCAACTTTTTTCTGGTTTCCTGGTGAACTTTTTGCATGGTTCTAAGGATAGGTCATAACTACTTTGTTAAATGCTTCAGTGACAGTAAACACAGCAAAAATAATTGTCTAGAATACATTGTTCCTTAAAGCTCTCTCACTAGTTTAGGAAAATTGTGGCTAAAAACTGTGGCATTTGGATGACCTCCCTTTTTCTGTTCTTCCAGCTAATACTAACACTCAAATCTAGTATAAATAAAGGCAAACATTAGTGATAATAAACTTTCAAACTCGGTCACTGGTTTGTTTATAGCTAGGTTGGTACTTGAGGGATCCAGTGCAATTTAAAAGGCAATAAATTGAAACAAACTCACTCATTTTGGAGGCTGTTTATGAACTCTTTTAATTTGGTGTCATATTTATTTGGGGAGAATTAGATTATCCTATTCATTAGATGCTGTGGCCAGTGATGAATGGAACAACGTTCCACATCAATGGCATTAATTGAATCCTCGCAAGCACAGATAATACCCCTGCAGGAAACAGGAGAAGATGGAAAAGTTCTCCAAAGTAGGTATGCAAATACTGCAGTGATGAGGGAGCACTACTGGACAGCCAGGATAGTTGGCAGCAGTTGAATGCTTTTCATTATTTTTGTGAGACTACTTAAAGAGTAGTTATGGTTGTCGGGTGTACAGTTGAAATTGATCTCACGGGTGCTGTAGGCACCAGGTATCTGACACAGAACCACGGAGGGAGTACAGGTCTCCTAAGCTGCAGGCTTGTGCCATAACTAAAGATTTTGCCTCAGGGGAAATTTATTTCAGAGGGAAACATAATCAAAAAGACTGACAGGCCTTTCAGGAAAACTGATTTAAAGCTTAGGTTTGTAAAAATACCCAGATGACTTTCTCCTAGCTCATCAATAATATGCGCTTGGGTCTGTTAAGTATTTCTTGGAAATGTGTCATTCTTCCAGGGAGCGTGTCCTATTGATAGAGCCATAAGCCACTGCCAATTAACCAGGGCGTAATGCAGTGTTCAAAAATGAGCATGAGCTTTTCGTGCCAGTCGTCTTTGATTCATGCCTCCGCTATGATTCACGCCAGTCCTCTTTCAGAGGAGCAGCTGTTTGTTATGAGGAAATTACTTTATTGTCTGTGAAAGGTGAAAACCAGCCTAAGACATTGAAAGGCTTTGGTGCAAAGAGAGTAGAAGCTTCATCAAATTCTCAATTTCCTGCTTGCTTCTTATGGAAGAAACTTTGCTCTCTCACATCTCAGTGGCACAAAGCAATGAAGAGTGACAAACTAGGTTGAAGCAACAGTGCCCTGGATGTATGGGATCCCCCAAGACCCCTGATGTGAGCTATGAAGTCCCTGTATTACTGACGGCTCCTTCCCATCACATTCAGCAGGCGAGGAGCAGGTGTCCTCAGCAGCACGTGCACCTGGACAGTTCTCCTGGGAAATTCAGGAATGGTCGTTGGAGGGATTTTTCCTAAATGTTCTGATTTAGGAAATGCCCCAAACACTCTTGCTGGTAAAATGGGAGCGGCAGGGCAGCACATGTCAGGAATGGTGATTACTCATGCTTAAAAAAGGAGGTACCAGAACTGGCTGCTGGGAATAGTGGTGACTCTGATCTCTCCCACAGCATGTCCTCTGCCACGGGCAGAGGACTGGAAGGCAGGAAGCAGTACCTGTCCTCATTTCACTGAAAGAGAAACACGGGAGTCACCAGTTCAGGGTCAGCAGTGGGACAGCAGGGATTAAGATGCAGTTCATCAGAGCCCCAGAAAAATCACCGACCTGAGGACTCCGTGTCTTCTCACTGCTTGTGCTAGGCTATGTTTATTTTCTGACCTGCACTCTCAATATTGCAGTCCTAAGAAAGTGCTCTCAGCCAAGGTCTCAAAGAGGTTAAAGCAGTAATAGCCACAGAGGGAGTAACAGGGGCATCTATAAAACTAACCATTTCAGAGCACTAATTTGATCAGCAAGCTAATTGCAAGTATTGTATCTAAGAACATTTCCAGCCATCTGCAGGAAGGGAATGTCACAGTGCTTGAAAGGCATCTTGTATTTATGATTGTGTCTTGCTGATACATAAATCTGGCACAGTGAGTTTTGGATGTCATTGTGATAATCATGCAGAAAAAACATACCTGGCTCGGGAGGTATTTACTTGGAAGTATTTACACACCACCTTTATTGTGGTATCTGAATAATTCTTTGCGTGTGTAAAATCCGGCTACATTTCACCTCTGTTTTTGAGTATAGAACTGAGTGAATATGGAGACTATTGCTAATCCCTACAGCAGGACTTGACTGTGCCTGTTGTCACACAGTAAAACTCTGATCCTGCAAGGAACAAACCTGTGTCTTTCTGGGTCCAAGGCTGATACTCTGCCAAATGTGTTTCCCTCTTTTTGTGAATCCAAGTAAATATTTACAGTCCCTAAACAACTTTTATCAGACTCGTTCCTGAGGTGACATGAGTGTCAAAGGGACCAAGAAAGGGTGTGTGTCTATGTCCTATTCTGAGTAAGAACAGCAGCAATGTCAGGAGAGTGGAAATTTGAGCTGTCTCTTTGCTCTCTGTATTCTGTGTAAATTGAAATTCTCCCTTCCTAGCGCTAGAGACTGAGACAGGCACAAAATCTGCTCTGCTGGAATGTAAATAATTTTTATAAAATATGCAGGGCAAGATTCACTATGTGGTACAGTTTGGTTTGGTTTTTGATACTCCCTGAAACAAGCAATGATGTTTGAGCTCTAAAGGAACCTGCCACCCCATTGGATAGACAATTTGCCTTTCAGTCTACTTGGAACCAGCTCTTGAGGCTTGTTGTTCCCTGTGAACCAAGTTTTGATGTTTGGGCTGTCTCACATAACTCTAGATCATCTGTATTTGTAAGCAATGCTTTTCAGGGATTTGTGTATACGTATAAATCAAGTCAGTTGTGCTTACCTTTTTCCTCCTGTGCAAAGGTGACCTGTAAGGACCCGACATGTGAAGCTACCTGATGAGGTGGCTATGTCACCAATAACCTGCAAGGTCTCCCTTCCACTTACCTGTTAAATAGTTGTATGTCTGCATATAGACTGCAGATTTTGTGAGTTGCAAGCCAAGGAACTTGGGAGTTTTACACCAGCACAGGTCCTACTTTGCATGAGCCAGCAGCCTTTTAAAGAGAAGCCAAAATTATTTTTCAAAATACTTGTTCGTGGGTCAGTTTAATGAAGGACATTTTCCCTCTAATTGTTGTTATAACACTTGCTATGACACTTCCCTCACCTGATGATTAGTGGAGACATTATATTGTGAAGTCTTAAAACTGTGCTGTGACCAACATCTTACCAAACAATATTTCTGTCTTGAAGACGGGATAAAGTTATTACATCCAGGCTTAAGGCTAAATAATCCCAGGGGTCAAGACTGAACTTGCAATGTTGTTCTTAAAATATTACCCATTTACTTCTAGAATAAACCAGTTGAAAAAAACACACTTCTGTTTCTTGATAATTTTAGCATGCAGCTATCAGTGAGACCTTGATGTTGTGTGTGAAGCAAATAGAAACCTTACCCCAGAAATAGTTCACTTTAGAAGCATTTATTAACGTAACAGTCTGGGCTGCAATCCTGGTAAATGATTTGTGAGGACAGATTCAGTGCTAGGACTGAGCACTATGGATTTTGTCAAAGTTCTCTTGGATTGCTGGGGTCCAGTTAACATGTTCTTGAGATCACGACCTATAGTCGGAGCAGAGAGCTGCACTAAACTTTCTTCTCCCATTGACTTTAGTCAGAGGTGTAGAAGCTAAGCACCTCTAATAAATAAATATACGTGTATCAAGTGCTTGTCATAGTAAATAGACAGAAGTAGATGCTGAATCACAGCAATTTGAAGGGACACAGATGGATCTGTCGTTGCAGATGGATCTGTCATTCCAAACTCTGGCAGATCACTACCTGGGTCCTGCTTTTCCTATAGATTTTGTTTTGCCTGCCCTATAAACATATGCAACACAAGGTCTGTACTTCTAAAAGCCTAAAGCATTTTTGTCTGAATACGAGGACACAGTCCTAGAAGTATTTTCCCACTTTGCAGTCTTGACCATGCTCTGAGAGCTGAGTGTCTCTTGTTTGGGGGTCCTGTCTCATATTGTTTAGGGCAGAGGAAGGATGGTTGTGCAGTACGAAGTCAGCTTCTCCTTCTGCTCTGACACTGCTCCGACACAGGCTATGTGATCAGAAGATGTTGCTGCTACGTGGGGACACCAGAAGATATTTTTAAGTCTCATGCATTAATTAAGGGTGTCTTAGAGTTGCAGTTGTGAGATTGGTGATACTGTGACATACAAACTGTGACTAGATCATAAACTCCATGTATCTCTCACGCCTCCCAGCAGAGGTGATCCGCAGAGGTGATCCACAGAGATGACCCAAGGGGTGACACAGCTTGAAGACAGCTAAAATAAGCAGCACTCGGTCACTCAGTCTGCATGAGCAGAAGAACAGAACCATGAACACAAAGAAAGCTTTGCCACCTGTAGTGGGCTTAGCACCAAGGCCTCCCAAAATCTGAATCCAGCTCACTGAAAAAAATAGCCCAGTTCATGCAGGCTGAGGTCTCAATTCAGAGATAAAATTTCTTCCAGTCTTTCATGAACCTTCCCAAGACAACCACTACAATAATAATATTTCTGTCATAGCAGCAGGAGGAAGAGGGCCCAGTTTTCCAAAGGTTTATGAAGCAGGCAGGAAAATTTGCCTTGAATTATGAAGCTCTTACATTTTAACAGAAGGCCTGTTAAAGAAAACAAGCATTACCTTTCCTAGTGTAATAATGAAAGTGTTAGCTTTTGTCTATCCTACAAGAGTGCTGTTGTTAGGAGCAAACAAACTTTGACCTTTATACTTTGAGACAAAACATTGTTTGGAGAAAAAAATAGCAGATTCACCTGATTAGCGGACAGCACTCTTAAGGTTAATTTCAAATTATGAGGTTCCTTTGAAAATGAGATCCTGAGTTAATGACAAAATCCTCAGCAGTCATGGAATCACTTAGCAATTAAAATCTAAGCAGAACAATAAGTGGAAAAAGACCACAATTTTGACAGAACAAAGGTAATTTGTAACACGGACGCACTTGTTGTCTATAGAAAAAACAACCTGCTTGTTCATGCCCGAGCTCACAGTTCAGAATGCCTCAGTGAAATGAAGAGTGAAATAACCTGCTAACTAAATGTACTTCAGGATGGTTCAAAATTCCCTAGGCCTGGATGGGGATGAGCTTTGGGCCAGCTTCCCCCATGATAATGAATTGGCGGAGTTTGCACAAGGGAGCCCTGTTTCACTGACTCTGATGGTGCTCTGCTGCTTTATAGCAGCTAAACATCTGCTTTTAATTTAACCAGATGTTAATTCCCTTAGGCTGGGCAAGTCCTTGCTGCCTGGAAATAGGTTTTCTTACATAAAACACTCTTCCAGCCTCCCCTGCTGGGGTAGCTCCACTTTATCCATCATAACCTTTGCCCCATTTTCAGGATTGTTACGAGGTTTTATTACTGCTTGTAAAAAATTGCCCCATGTTTCACCCAAAGTAGCTTTTCAAGAACACTGATTGCAGTTTATTGTGGACACCTGGGTATAAAATCACCACCTGAAGCATCAGGCCATGGAGTAATGTAACACTGTGTGATGCTATCCAAGATAACTGATTTAGAGATGGTAGGGAGGGTCCCAGAAGACTTGTCCTTGGTTTTTTCCTTTTTAAGAAACTGGACATGAGGCTGACAGGTTAGTTGTTGGGGAAGATTAGCCTGAAAAGAAGCAGGCATAGCTGCTATATAGAAACTAGTTTAGCCTTTGCTACTGAAGTGCATTCCCCCATGATGTTGTTATTGTTGGACATCTAACTAGAAGTTCTTTAATGTGTTGTTGATGTTCTTCTGGTTTGGGGTTTTTTTTGCTGGAGGTTTTTTTTAGGTTGGTTTTGGGTTTTTTTAGTATCCTATACTGGGACATTTTTTACTTATAAAGCTATTCATCTTATGATCTGGAAGCATCAAGGTGTATTTCTATTAAAAAAGAAAATTTCTCTGCTTTTACTGGAAGGGAACAAGGAGTGACAGTTGTGCTGCTGTGAACTGCCTGAAGATTTATGTTAGTTCCTTAAAAAGGCCTTGTGTTAGTTCCTTAGCCTATGCTAGTGATATCTTGGGGATGCTTGCCTGCAGGTAGCTTTTGAAAAATTGTTAATTTTTTCTCTGTGTATCATAGAAGGACATATCAAGGCATAGAGCATTAGTGACTTGGAGGCTGGGATAAAGGAAGGACACTTCAAGCAAGGCTGGAATTGAGATTGCAGCAGTCAGTTTGATATCACAAGTACCTGGCAGCAGAGGACAGGACTTTGAGAGCTGGTCTACATCTATCAACTGCTACAGCACCAGGTAAGTTTGTTTACTGGCTAACCAGGCTTTTATTCTGAAAGATTAACACACTTAGAAAGTACCTCAATGAAAGCCTTTTAGTTTCAAGTCCAGCCCGAGCTTGTTTTCGTCTTAACGTTGCCCTTTTACCTCAACTGCTTTTTTCTTTCTAATTTAATTTGCCTGATGCAGGTACAAATGTCAATTGCATCCTGAACAGTGAAGCTCTTTTAATCATTTTTGATATACAGCTTGGCTGTTTCTCTGATCCTAGTAATCTTACTTTGCAGCCTGTTCTGGTTTCTGTAGATATTTCCTCAATGTGGGTCTCTGTGTTCTGCCTTACATCCTTGTATAGAGTCACTCTTGGCAGTAATTGCAATTATGCTGCTCTACGACACATCCTCAGGTTGCATTTGCACTTCTCAGAGCTGCCTTGTGTTGGGAGCTCACTGTAATGCTGAGAGGACAACATTGTCATCATCCTCCAGCAGCACCAGCAACCCTTGTTTTCCTCAAAGGGCACAATTTTATTTCAAAATGGTACCTCAGAAGTATCATAGATGGGCATCTCTCTTGATATTGTGGAAAGCAGCACCTCAGTGCAGCTTGTGCACTTGCGTTATACATACTGCTGAGTTTATGCAAGGACCAGATTCTGCTCCTCAGCATTATGGTGTATAGCTTAAAAACTCTGCATCCACACAATATTGAACTAATATTGAAAAACTGATATCATAATATCTCTATATCCCTCAAATGCTCAGACATAACAATGGCAGGGTAATAAGGAAATGTGTAGGAAGCTGTTTTATGTACTCTCTGGAATAATGGTTTGTGGTGGACTTCACCAGTTTTTCTGTTCAGTGATAATTTACCTTATGCTGAAGACTACGTACATTTATATTCATTCAGTTATAGTCAGCTGACACTTAGGGGTGTGAGTTTCATGTTAACTCCTTGTTTCTGCTCTTTTGTCCCAAGGAGGTCAAAATAAGGATAATTTTAATAAGTAAATATATTTGTTTATTCAACTCTTATTACTTACTGAGAGTTACTCGACATCTTCTCTACACTGCTGTGTAGGACAAACCAAAAAAAATGAGGTTGTCCTACTCCACTGTGATCAAGAGAGGAACTTGATCCAGACAAATACAGTTAGGCAAGCTGGAGGCATGAACAGCATCCAAAACACACAATCAGAATTCCCTCTGGCACGGTAGTGCTCAAAAAACATGCCATACATTTGCAATAACTACAGAGGGTCAGGAGCTCAGCTTTACAGCTCATTGGAGAAAACCGACTTTTCACACTAGTACTTCTACTAGACTCTATTTGGCTTCTTGTTCTGCACTCTCCTCGGTATTTTAAGTTGATAAAAATTCCATTGTGTCAATATAGGAACGAGATTTTTTTTCAGAACTTAGAAGGCAAAAGTTCAGTGTGGGGTACTTTTCCTCCATTTGCTATGGAGCTTAAGTATTTATTAGAAGCTTCTATAAAACACCCTCTTTGGTGAACTTGTGATAATGGGAAGCAATTGTAAATACTGCAGCAATTCTGCTAAGATCAGTCAAAATACTTCATCCAAATTACATCCTAAGTACCTTCTGCTTTATCATAACATTGTCTGCATTGTCAGTATGGGGAAGAATTTTTCATTTTCCTGCTCTGAAAGCCTGTTTAGTTCTACTACACATTGTTAAACAGATGTTGCATTTCACCCAAGAGCTGGTTGTGTTTCAATACTGGATAAAGTGGTTTCTGTAAATAAGGCTTGCAAAATGCTTTCTGTCTGAACAGAACTATGGGCCAGTTTTTATTACATGCTATTATTATAATTATAGGATCTTTTGCTTAATCAGGATGTGCTTAATTAGGATAGCCATTTAATTGGGACATCTCCCAAGGAACCAATTTAGCTTAATGTTATTAGTACTATCTAATCAGGGCAGCTTAGGAAAAAATTTGCTTTTAAAAAATAGGACCCCAGCAAAAGAAAAGATAACCTGGTGTTTTGCTGGTCTAATGCGTCCAGTTCATTTCTCAAGGAACTGCAAGGATGAGCTCCTCAAAGTAACACAAGACAAGCACAATCCTTCTGTTGTGAAGGTATCAGACATGACCTTCACTCCTGCTGTTGGCTGCCATCTCCTTATACCAGAATACCCTGGCAAATGAGGCCCATGAACTTCATATTGTACTCAACAGGAAAAAAGTCTGCCAGATATAAATGGCTAAATGGAAAATGCTGCAACATGTTAATCTTGAAGGTGTTTGCAAGGATATGAAATAAAGCAACAAGTAACAGGTTTTGAAAGGAGAATTGCTCAAAGAGAGATTCCTAATAAAACTGTTGGTCATTGAGGTGTTTTATTCATATTTTAGTAAAAAAAAGTCTATTTGTTCTATCTCAAGTTTTAGAGTTAGTATCATTGTGGTTATAAATTCAGCACTGTCCAATGAGATACCTCCACCAAACAAAATCTACTGTTTTAAAGAAACAGAATCATGCACGTTAGGTCTAAATTTCAATAAGAAGTTCAAAGGCACTATATTTGGTAACAAAATTTAAGACTCCACAGTGGCCTGCAAGCTAGTGTGATCCTAGATGGGCAGTATGAGCCAGCAGATGAACTAGGGCTGAATTTTCAATATCAAATACTTGTGAGAAACTTGGACTGAAAGAAAACAAAGTAATGGATAGACTCCCAGTAGGTGTAAACCAGTCACATCCCATTGCAATTTTTGCTGGTTTTCATGTGCTGAAGGTTTTAGCTTAAGACAGTGCGATGAAGCAGCAATACGATTGCTTGTGCACGTTGGTGGCGGCACGGGAACAAAGTTGGTCAGGGCGGTGGTGGAACTTCCATCCATGGAGATATTAAAACCCCACCTGAACATAGTCCTGAGTATCTTGCTTGTGGTGACCCTCCTTGAGCTCAGGGGTTGGACAAGGTAGCATAAAGAGGTCCCTTCCATCTTCAGCTGCTCTGTGTTTCTGTGAAGTTTCTGATCACAGTCCCCTCAGTACAGGTAAAGTACAAATCCAGACGCTGTGGGTTTAGTTAGGCACGATGTTGACTTTGGTAGTAAAGCTTATCTAAGAAATCTCAGTTCCCAACATTCCCCTCTTCTTTTTTTTCCGTATGTGAAGTCACTGTCTCTTTATTTGTGATGATAAAATTCTTTTTAGGGCCATGGCATTAACTAGATCAATTATAAGACAAAGTTAAAAATAACAAACTGGAGGTTTAATATAATATTTATTTTTTTAAGTCTTATTTTTAAATGCACGTCAGTTCAGCTATGCAATTCCCAGCTCTGCTGGGATGTATTGTCACAGCCCACAGGATGATGAACACGTCAGTGGGGGGAAAGCTGAGACAAGACTAGCATGATGCCTAGATCCATCATGTATAATTGCACACTGACTTATGCTGTCTCTTGCACAAAGCAGGATTATATGTTATCTGATGTTAACTAAATGAAAAAATCAGACCTCTGTCTTCAGCTGACTGTACATATTGCGTGCTCTTCTTACGGAGATAGAGCATACAAAACCTTTGCTTTCTTTAGGTGCAGCTGAGGAGGTCTAATGGTTAACCAAATAAGAATTAAAATTGCATGAAAGCATATCTATCAAGTTCTGCACAGGTATGTGTTCCTCAGGGGCTGTGTGGTTCATTAGTACTACAGAGCCTGCAAGAAGTAAACTCATTCAAACTAAGTTAATTATAAAATCAAGTGACTCACCAAGAAAGGGAATAATTTTAATTGTTCCAGTTGTGTGACTGCCCATATTTATTCAGGTCACCTTGTACAGCCCCATCTCCTTTCCAGTGCTCTGACCCATGAGTCTGGATTGAACATGCTGGAGCTGCAGTTTTCAGAGATTTAGGTATGGTTAAGGTGGAAGTGCATTATTGATTAGTGTGCTAGTGTAGCATTGGGTTCAACAGCTGCTCAGGTACAAGCTCGCTGTGTGACTTCAGCACGTCACCTTGGAGGAGCTGAATTTAATATTGGCTTTAGATGGAGCTTGGGCATCTATACTCCAAAAAGGGATCCTCAAAGCTCTGCCTAAAGTTAGACCTCTACTTTGTGTCCCTTCCCTGGTCCTTCTGAAATCCTGCTGTGACCACGTGGGAATACTCTTGGTTTTGTCACCACTGATGAGCCATTCACCTTGCCAGTGCCGCTGCCTGCGGAGTGGGAGCTGCGCAGCCTGTGCCTCCCCAAAACCCTGCTCCATCAGGTGTGCCTCAGCAGCTTGGGCGGGGCCATGCCCTTCCCCGACACTCTCGCTGGGCTGCTGAGTAGCTGAGGTATGGGCAGTGCGTGTAGGAGCCCTCCTCACTTCCCTGCACAGCTTCTGCAGCGCAGCAAACTGTATTTGTAGCACACATAGGTAAGCAAAATTATCTGCCTGTGTCTTCA
Organism: Callaeas wilsoni; assembly: GCA_013398955.1. Taxonomy (NCBI): domain Eukaryota; kingdom Metazoa; phylum Chordata; class Aves; order Passeriformes; family Callaeidae; genus Callaeas; species Callaeas wilsoni. The sequence goes on along the minus strand of VWPU01001057.1, from coordinate 50,487 downwards.
GGGCTCTGAAAAGAGAAAGCTAAAGTGTACACCTACTTAATTTGTTAGTGTATTCTGTTCTCAAAAGTTAGTTATCTGCACATCCCTACTGTCTCGTGTGGCAAAGAGCAGGGCTGTGGCTGCAGCTGTGAATGTGTGTGAATATCCATGCGTGTCCTTGTGGCGTGTAGGAAAACATCCAGTGCTGTCCAAGCTGGTGTGCTCCTGCAGGTGGAAACAAAGTGTAGTTGCCTACACTTAATTTCTGTGTATCATCATGGCACTGTGAGGCCTGGAGTTTATTCTAGGAGATGCTGCTGGCAGCTATTTACAACTGAAGCGTATTAACAGAGGATGCAACACAGGCATTCTTTCCTAACAGTGCAGTGATTTGTAAACCTCTATTAAAACAGTTGACAGTGTTCTCCTGAATAGATATTATAAATGCTATTAAAAAAAAAGTTTGATAAAGAATGGATGTTCCTGGAAGCTGGTACCACTTATTGACCCCATACCTCTTAGTAATTTGTATTTAGTTATAAAAGGATATATTAAACAGTGTTTGCTCTTAGTATGAAATAGGAGATTGCTGCTGATAAGTATGCTTAAAATAAGCACCAGAGTGGTTATTTTCATTCCCTACCTTTAATAACAGACTATACAGACAAAAGTGAATGCAGCCAGTCAAGCTGATGGCTGAATCATAGCAACAGCATCAATTGATTTGTTTCCAAGTCTAAAAAAACTAATAAAGACTTTGCATGATTTCCTAGATACAAGAGGATTATGGTTAATGTCTTAAACCTGTCGTTTAAGCTCAAATACTCTCTCTGTGTGCACAGATGCCGCCTACTACCTCTTTCAGGTGAATTCTATTTATAAAAATTGATACTGAGTTAAGCTGGTTGAAACAAAGGCACGTTCCTTCTTATTAAACTGAAGAGAAGCTATCAGCAGTTCTGAACTGCTACAAGCCATACCACTTACCAGTCACAACAGTGCATTCATGTGTGCTTTGCAGTGCTTATCATTACTGTTCCTTTTTGTTCTTTCTAGTGAAATTAATGTGCTGACCTAGGAAGTACTGCACAGTAGGAAATTTAACACCAAAACACTCTTATTCCTGACATAATTTGGAGTAAACAATCTTTTTTTACTGCATTCAACCTATTTGCAGAATGAGGGAATTTTTTTTTGTCCTTGTTAGTTGTTGCTTGGAAGTTTTCAAAATAAAGAATCAATTTTCTTAAGGAATTATTCTTAAAATGCATTGTGTACATTTGTTCCAAGGCCCAGATCCTGAGAAATCGTGTGTTTATGATAGATCTTATATATATTTTAATCCTGGAATGCTTTGCATATTGTAGTTGTAACCAATTGTGGTTTGTGGAAAACTGATCAGCGAAAATGTTATGAAGCACAAAACCTCATATTGTCCTCACTTAAACCTTAATCTTTGTAAATCTGGAAGGTAATATATTCATTTTGCAGTGCAAATAATTGAGCATGTGCTAGATCAGGGATTTGTTTGCAAATACTTTGCCTGTTGCTCTGAATACAGGTAGAACACTTTCTTTTGTTCCAGCCAAGTAATTCCTTGCTTCCTTCCCACAAACAATAAGATATTCCTTATTTAGGAGTGTCTGTAAGCAACTAACCCAGATGATGAATGCAACTACAATGCCATGAAGCTTTTCCTTGCAATGCATGGAAAACATGTTCATCCTATTAAGAACCACCTTTCATAGACTCTTTCTGAGGCAGAGGAACTGTATTAGCAGTTTGTAGGTTTAACAAAAGACCTTTTTGTCTGCTCAAGGAGATGAGCTTGCCTGGAGTGAGGCTGTGCATGCCTGTGTGTTGTGTCATATGCCGTTGTGGGGCTTCTGCGGTGGCTTGTGGAAATACGGGTTATTATGAAAGGACATTGCGCAATTTGGGACCGTATGGCTGTATTTCCCTGATGGATTTCAGCACACGCTGAATTTTAAATGGGACTGGTGGTGTGTTAGTTGATTTCACCAGCTTTAAAAACTTTTACCACAGCGCTAGCCAGCTTCTGATATTTTTACAGCCTGGGAGCCTTCCCAAAACGTGACTCTGGGGGTACATGTACGTTATGCTCCTGGAGCAGTCTCTGTGTTTGTAAGTTTAAAAAAAGGCTCTGCTTGACTGGGTAAATTCCTTTGAGTTTAACATGCATGCTGAGAAGACCATAACTTTCCTGTGTTTTTCAGCTCTCTGCTGTGAATGCAGGGTCTTTCAGATAGTGGTTACATTGGCCTTTAGGACTTTTCAACACTCTGTCTTTAATATAAAGAAATATATGGTGCATGTAATTAATTTCAGTCATTAAGTCAGCCTATCAACCAGATGGATCAATGCTCATTACCTTACTAAAGGCATGGCATTGGACAAGTGCATTTTACATGCAATCACCTTGTAGAAATGGAATTAAGACAAGTACTTACGAATGATGAAGCAGTATTTGCCCACTAGCTCCCAACAGGGAGGATTCCTATTCCCATAGACTGGATAAGGGACACAGTAATTCATGAACTGAAGTTACTATATTCAAAGGACAGAATTTTTTATCTGGGAATTTAGGAACAAAACCTAATCCTATTTTAAATAGTTACGGTGCAAGTTCCATGTTCTCTGTTATCATACCTTTTGACTGAAAATCCATCTTTCTACTGTCAGTTTGCATCTTGTGATATTCTACTAAAAGTACTTATTCATACTATTATTATGCCATCATTTTATGTGTGTCATGGCTATTTTTTTTTTAGTATTATATCTGGTAATCTGTGTTGTAATTTATATTGAACAAAATGTTTTCTGTCATATGTGATGAATTCTGTAGCACTATTTAACTGAGTATTGTTTTACAAAGGGGTGGTGAGTCTCATCGATTAAAGTTCTAGAAAGAAAAAACAAAAGGTAGACATCTCTGAAATTAAATTTCAACACAGGTTTCCATCTTATAATCTCTGTGCTGCTACTGGGCTTCATGTAAGCATTTATTGGAAGGACAACAAAACAATTCTGACTAAGGCCTAATGAGCATTGTCTGGCAGGAAAGGCATAGTACAGAAGTATAAACCTCAGGCTTATTCTACTTATGACTTCCTGATTTCAAAGAAGTGACTTTCTAGAGCAAAGTGAGAGAGAGAGGGAAGATCACAAAAGCTCTGTGGATTTTGATGCTCATACAGTGTAAACCCAGATTACACATTGTGCTAAGCATCAACAATTTACATTGAAATCAATACTGGTACGAAAATCAGGCCAGTGTTTGATAGATAAGAAACTTGAAGAGAATAGCCTGTAAAAGGAAATGCTAGATGATTATTGTGAGAAGACACACGGGCCAAAGCAAAAAGATCTCCCAGGTGTTCCTCAGGGTATGACATCTTACTTCACAGTAATCTCTCACAGACTGTCGGGCCGCAGAGGTGTGTGCACCCCGTGTTTGCGCACAGCAAACCTGCGCTGGGGACGTGACTGATGGCTGTCACAGCATTGTGCCACCCACTGAAGCAGCTTATGGCGTACGCCACCAGTCCAGGCAGGCAGATACTGCTATTGCACTCTTCCCTTGTGTGTGCAAGTGTAACAATCCAAACCTGGTTATAGCACAACCTGCAGTCATTGCTAGTACCTTGGTTTACTTTCTGTCAAGCCAGGTAACCCAGGTAAGAGAAATTTACTAATACTTTTAACCCAGTCAAAGCATTTTATGAAGTTCAGTAAAAATTTTTTAAATGTCCCACATTGGTTTTCATCCCAGCAGTGTCAGTTACTTTCTGGCTGTGGTTCTGGTCAGGGTTCAGGACAGTGTGCCACACAGGGCCCAGGTTCCTGTGCAATCTGAAATGTCTGTGAAGATGATTTGAGTTTTGCCATCAGAATATTCCAATGTTGAATTTTTGGTACTTACCTGTCCTCCGTTGTTGGCTGCACTGCACTATTGTTCTTCAGAATAGTGTGTCAAATTATTAATCCTTCACAGACCAGTGGCTCTTATCACACAATACACTTGTTTTCTCTTGATAAACACTAGTTGAAGACTAAATCTGAAGTATTTTATACTATGAAGAGTATTACATCATTTTACAGAAGCAGGCGCAGAGAAGTGACACAGACAATACTACTTTATTTGTTATTATAAGACTCCTTGTAGTGTGCTACTTATATCACAGAAATAAGTTGTTCTCTTGCTCTGAAAAACTTAGTATCTTCTTATAATGTGTCACAAGAGGCAATATGATTAAAAACTTTTTTTTAAAAAGGCAGTGTAAGGTCTTAAAATTGTATGAACTCATGATTTGCACAACTCCTGCCTATTTCTCCAACATTGCTTTTGTGACTCGGTAGCAGAACTCTATACCCAAAACCATCACTGTACACAATGAACACAAAAATGCTCAACATTCAAAAATGTTCTTACATATGAACAGTATCTGTTATTTACAGATGGATAAGATGTATGTAAGCTATTTCTGTTCTGTTACCTTCTGCTGGGAACGAAGAAACCTAGCGTCTCTTGGCTGCCTCAAAGTGACAAGGCCTCAAAGTGACAAATAAAATGGCTCGTTCAACCATGCAGGCATAATTGCACCCAGCCTTGTGACTTTGCCTTCAAAGAGAACAGGGAACAGTTGCTACAGCAGTTCTTAAAAACTAACAGGGTACTATCATCTACTCATTTGTGCCTTGGTGTATGCACAGAATGAAGAAGCAGTACAGGCACCTTTCCTGTTACATATTCAGTCCTTTGGTACCTGGATATATTTATTTTTCTGGGTTTACTTTAAACTTTATTTCGTTTCTTAGGAAATTTTAAGAGGTTGAAAAACATGTATCTCAGAATGGTATGTAAGTAGATGGATAGATTGCAGCTGGTTGGGAGTTCTGAGGTTCTGCATTTTTGCAGTTAGATGTATGGGTGCAACTTGGTGGCTTTTAGTGTTTAAATCCTGTAGTTTATCAAGTCCAAAGTCAGTTAGCAATAAACAGTAGTTGACTCCAAACTTGACACTTCCCTTAATCACGAGAGGAAGATAACATCTGTTTGTGTTTGTCTGTGTTAGTGTAAAGTTGGATCTGCTTGCTTTGCGTATCTACTTGTGCTCATGGAAACAAATGGCCATGTGAGTTACAGTTAAACAGAGAGTCAGATCTCGCTCATATTTCTACCCTTTGCAGGAAGAACTCGGATCTGATGCACGATGCCAGTGCTTAGCTCTAGTGGCAGGTCTCTGATATACTGTAAGTGCTTTACCAGAAGTTTTCACTTAGAACTAGTGACAAAGACAGATTCATGGAAGTACAAATGCTAAAGGTAATTGAAACTGGTGCTTGAAAAGTTATATACTTAAGACCATGTATCAGGTAATTTTCTGTGTTCGTGTTCAGCAGAGTATTCTTACAATAGCTTGACACATAGCTAGCTAAATGCTGAAATTCTAACAAGTGCAAAAACCAGGCAGAATTACTCAATTACTTAAATTGGTTCTAAATGCAACACAATGACGAAATTGAAACAGTATTTAAGCCCTGAAGTAATGTAGCACAGTTTTGATATAACTCACACTGACTAGGAGGAGCTACTGTGTTTTCTGCTACTCAGCATCCCATGGTGGTTTTGGCTACAGTAACAAATTTCAAGATGCATCTAAGATAAATGAGAGTCCTCTTGTTCTGTGTTTCTAGTAGACTCAATGTCCAGTTTAGAAATCACATTGTATGCAAACTAATCAAGAGAAACAACTTCTCAGCACAGGATAGCAAGTAACAAAGAAAAAAAGAAGCAGAAGTCCACTTGAAAAAAGCAAAAATGTCTTGCCATATAGTTGAGGAAGATACAAAAGGTAATCACACACAAAGTCTCTTACTAAGATATACAGGTTCTGGCCAGAGTTACAGGAGTGGCTGCATCAAAAAAGCTTCTGCCTTCAGATTCTGCACACAAAAATTCAAGGCTAGACTTCAAGTTTTACCACTGAAATCTGTGCACCCAGTTCATGGCAAGGGGTTAACTCACTTCTGCCAGCTGGGGATGTGATCTCATACTTACTGACAGCTCTTGCTGCCTTATAGCATAGGGTTTAGCCTTGTCCTCAGATACTCCGTTCAGCACCCATATTCCTGTCAGTCCACAGCATGGGAAGAAGTCTTTTCCTCACCTAACTTTATACCAATTTGTCTAATCAGAGATCTGCTAGCTAAGGAATTTCTAGTTGTTTGCATAACTATACACTGGATATCATCAACTCCATGCAAACCTATTGACTGCAACAAGAAACCAGCACTTATCATAGTGCAATTCATGTTGGAAATCACCTCTGGTGACCACTTAGTCTAGTCGTCTGCTAAGGTTAGTTTAACAAATCAGGACAGAATATGCTTCAATATTTCATTAGTAGTGAACTGGTTGGTCTCCTTTTTGCACTTGCTACCTGTTGTTTTTTTTAAATCTGTTCCTCAGTATGGCCTTCTTGGGCATGCCTTGGTTTCTCAGTAGTCACTGAGCAACTTCTCTGGCTCCAGAGGTTAAAATGAGTTTATAGTTTGTAGGTTTCATGAACAAAGGCTACAAATAACACAGCTGTGAAAAAATATGACCACCATTTTACTAGAGCAATTAACAGTACTACCTATTTACATGTCTCTTGGCTTCAGCCTGACCTGGATTCCACCTGTGTATTTTCATTGACCTTCTATTGATTTGTTGGAATTTCAGCTTCACCTGTGTTGCTGATGCCAGTGAGTGGGACTGATATCTGACATTCAGTTTTATTTTTTAAGAAAACTGAAATCCTCTAATGCTTATGCTTATTTCTTTCGAAGTGTATCCACTCTGGAAACACATGATTTCCGCAAACAGGTTTTCATGCTCATTCTGACCTTCTGAATGAGATACTTAGCAATTAAAGTACCAAGAAGATGCTGGAGCAGAATGACATGCTGCTACCAAGTCCTGGAACAACTCCGGTAATTCAGCCATCTTGTACCATCATGGCATGAAGTTTTAGCATCGCAGAGCTTTGTGACTGACAGCAGCGGGAGCTACAAATTCAACCAGACTCATTTCCATGTAGATCTACAACTCTTTTTCATGTGCTTAAAAATAGTTCTCAGTATCATCTCAATGCATTTTGAGTTTAATCCATTGAATAACATTTTCATTTGCTGCCATCGCTCATAAGTGGCTGTCTTCTTTACATACCAGGGTCATTGTTCTTTGTCCCTGCTTGCAGAGGCGATGACTGTTCTCAAGCCTATGACAGAGAGAGTGAAGTTTCATAGAAGCAGGCAGTTGTTTTATGTGAAGATCTGCTGAAACATTACTGTTACTTAATGGGCTGTGAGAGATGGTAAAGCAAAAAAAATTGAGATATTTACAGATCTCTGTTCCACTGGTGTGTCAGCTATGCTTAAAAATCTTACTAATACTGAAAAACTGCGAGAGTCTTCTCCAACACAACTTTTGGCAGCCTGACATGCTGAAACTGGAAATCTGTTTTTCTACTGCAGCCATGGTAGAGATATGAGCTTAGCTGATGAACCCCATGTCAGGCTCTGTGCAGCCACACCTTAGTTACTGATCTTAGAGCAGCTGCTTATACATCAGCCTCGTCTCCTCAGTGTCCGTACCACCTCACTGACATGAAAAACTTGTGCACCACAGCAGCAACTGTAAACATTTACAACATTACTTTGCCTGTTCTTCCAAAGATCAGGTAGTGATGGGTTCCTGTTCACATCCCAGCTGTGGCATCACCAGTTGCTTTGTATACCCACAGGTATGTGGTGTGTGGTGTCAGTGCACCCTTCTGAAATGTTTTCTGCTTGTTAGATAGAATTGTGCCTGCAGTTCAACATCAGTGAGCCCTTAGAAATTTCAGTCTGCATGGTGGATAAAGGCAAATGATCATATTCTTCCATTGAGGCAGTTACTGAATTATGCTGGCAGCTCAGAATCAATGACTTCACTTCTTTTTTGAAATTGCTGTTTAGGAAACCATAGATAACAGGGTTGACACAGGTGGAAGCCATAGCTACCAGGTGACACAATGAGAAGATCAGGTTGTGGTGGCAAGGCGAAATGATTTTGTAATTCCAGTCCACGATGGTGTTGAAAACATGCAGTGGTAGCCAGCAAACAGCAAAAGCAGCAACCATGGATGCTAACAAAATGTTTATCCTTCTCAGCTGGACTGCGCGGTTAGTGTACTCACTCTTCTCAAACATGTCCTTTCGCTTCTGCAGGCGTAAGTAGATACGCAGGTAGCAAAGGATGATGAAGAACAGAGGGATGCAATATTGCAGGAGCAGTAAAGTGGTAGTGTAGATAAGTTTGTGCTGCTCAGAAGGCCACGAGTTGATACATATTGCCTTATCAGTGGAAAAATTCATGAAGTGTGAGAGCTGCTCATATAACTCATTAGACAAGATGGACGTGGTCAAAAAGGGTAGGGACATGAGACATGCTAAAGTCCAAATTACTCCAATTCCTAGATAGGCTTGGGAGGTATTTGGCCTCCAGCCAGTGGGGTTTATGATGAGCTGGTGTCTTTCCAGAGCAATAAGGACAAGGGAGAGGATTGACACTGTCACAGTTGTGCACTGAGTGAAAGAGGTCATTTTGCACATGACTTCTCCAAATATCCAGTAGTCCATCATGGTGTAAACAACGGTGAAAGGAAGGCAGACAAGACACATAAACAAGTCTGAAATTATTAAGTTGGAAATTAGGATGTTGGTGACATTGGCCTTTTCCTTCTGCCTGGCAATGACAGCAATCAGACAGATGTTTCCCACAATGCCCAGAACAGTCTCCAAGCTGTAAGAGGTGGCCAGAAAGACAGTAAGGTCAGTGATGTTCATGCACTGATTAGAAATGTTCATAGGAAAGCTTCGGCTTGAGCTCCAGTTCTTGCTGTTCAGGAAATTAAAAACATCATTAACAGCCCTTGTCTTATTCATCCTGAATCCCAAAATATTTATCCAAAAGGGTGGTAGTCAAACACAGTCTGAGTCTTCTGGAGCCAGCCTAAAAGCGTTATATCTGTTCTGTCTGGCTGTGGAAGGTCCGGGTATATCTGCAAAGGAAAGGAAAAGAAAAAATATGTTTAGTTATGCTGCAAGAAATTAGTCAAAAGGGTAAGGAGGGAGACAGGGAAGAAAATGCCAGGGATTCTGTGTATATTCTGCAGCTCCCTTTTATATAGTTTATTAGATCATAAAATGGAGCGCTTCACTACACTCTGGTATGAAAGTCTGTGCAACTCTATTGAATTATGACCGTGTTTATTCATTGTGAGGTTGTCCCATGAATTTAAGAACATCTTAACTTCATTATTTAACTCAGCGTGGTATCTTGAACATCACTAATGCAGTAGAGTGGTGATACAAGAAAACCGGATCAAAACCCACCCGGGGTAAAAATCGTGCACAATTCTGGTTTTGTAAGGTTCTGATCCAAAACTGGGCAGAGGATGCATTTACCTTTAGCTGAGCTAAACATCAATGTGCAAAGCAGGGCATATTAGGTGCATAAAGCCAACATGAAAATATCTTCTGTGAAATGCATTTGTGATTGCAGCCAGAACTCACATTTGTGCAAGACAATCACCATGCAAAAATTCAGGCTCATTCTCTGGAGGGATATCATGGGACAATTTTTAAAAAGTCTAAAATAATTCAAAATAATTTCAACATTTTCCAGCTTCTACACAGCTGTGATAGGTCATGGGAACTGCAGTCCAAATTTCTTGCTTCCTCATTCCAGATGAACTCCAGTGCCCATGAAGCATTGATATCTCCCCTAAAGTGACCATGACAGGGTTTATCAGAAATATAGTCCAGTTCCCTGATTTTGGCTTTAAGAGTGAATGATTTTAATAATGTCTTTTAATTCCTTCTGGGAAGATTTTTATTGATTCTCCCTCAGCATAATTTTGCTTTTTTTTTTACAATTTTGTTGTAAAAGCATGTTCTATCTGCTAGATAGTGTTCCTGCACAGACAGATAAGTCTTCTTCATAATCACTGCTGCAAGCCATGAGCTGGGACTTTCAGTGGGGTTCAGGGAGCCAAACCCATGGAGTTAATTGGAAATCTCAGTCACAGGACTGACTCCTGTGAGCCTTAGCAAAGGCTACTTTATAATCCTGACCCTCAAGTCCAAATCCTCTGTGTCCGGGAATCAAAGAAAAAATCTGACTCTGCTGGGAGTTCTCATAAGGCCAGAGGCAGTTTCATGCTGTACAAAGGCTTGTAGTATGAAAAGTAAATAAATACTCAGGGAATGACACTATTTAACCACTGCATGACCCTTTCCTCAATGATAAAATGTCACTCTAACAAGTTTGTGAACTGGTGAAAAATGTCTGAGCTTCAGAAAAAAACCAACAGATCAAGGTATGAATACATATATAACAGGGTATAGTGAGCTTATCACTTCATTTGAGTAGCATTTACTGCTGAGCATCTGCATGCCTAAGGATAACCTGTACTGTACAAAAAAGCACCTACTATCCTACATCTTTTTCTTTCCCATTATGAATTTTATTGTTTCTAGAGATGTTGCCTCTCAGGAACTAAAGAAAGCAATAGTGTACAGTAAATAAAAAGATGCTTTGGGATCGTTGTTCTGCTTGATCAGCAGAAAAATATGAGTACAGTAAATTCTTTTGTTACTTTGCTAGACCTGTTGATTTATCTAACTCTGTCTCTCTATATCTGTCATCTATCCATATCCATCTGAGGGAGTCAACACCGTCAAATGAGAAGAATATAGTAGCCCTTTCTTTCTCATAATCTTTCATTTCCTCAGGAGTTTAAATCTTAATTAAAGAGGGGCAAAGAAAAGTTTCCAGACTGAGGATATAGATGTGACTCCTTCTGTCCACTCGTTTTTGTGCTGTTGCCCAATCCATGTGAACAGATTGATATGTTTTCTGGAAGAAAAAGAAGAGGCAATGGTGATGTATGGATTCCATGTTCACATATGAGGAGGGTATGGTGGTCTGTTTCAGTGTGAAAATGGATATAGAATGAAAAACCATCAACCAGCTCCATAGTTTCTAATGATTGCTGGCCAGTGGAGATGCTGCAAGTGAAACAGAGCAAAGGGATCGGCAGCCTGCAATATTATTTTGTACCAGTCAGAAGAGATAAGTCTTGGCATTTGGACAGGACAAATAGATTTTGCTGTAAACAAAACACATGAGCTTTTTACTATGGTCCCAGCCTCATGTCCTTAGCTACAGTATCCTCAACAACAAACACATGGTTCTCTTTTGTTGCTCGAAAAATATGAAAATATGTGCAATTATTACAAACATCTGTGTCCACAGAGTAAGCCCTCTCAAGGGTCCCGGACACTTCTGGACATGCTGAAGCATCAGTGAGAACTAATAATGCTGAAGGAAAAAAAAAAGAAAGAGGTGGAGCCACTGATAAGCAGAAGCCAGATCCCACAGGTCTATGGGGCACATTTCCAAGAGAAATACCGAAGACTGAGCATGGCTGTGTGTGTGTCACTGATGGTAAGTGTGGTGGGGATAAAGAGCATCTCTGAAGGCTCTGCAATGTGCACTGTTGGGTTAGGAGCTCCCTCTCTTTTATCCCCTTGCATTCTATGGTGTCCCCAGCAGGTGAGTGGCAGGCACTTCCTGGGCATTAAGTCTTACAGTACTGCCCAGAGGCAAATAAGGAATTATCACCCTCTTACCACAGATAAGGGGACTGTGAGAGGCAGATGGGACATGAGTTGTCCAGTGTCTCAAGGGAACCAGTGATGCACTGTGAGGTGCTTTAAGCCACCTGCCAACCTGATGTTTTGGGAAAAGTCAACGCCTAGATCATCTGTGTCTGTAGTGCTCTTTAGCTCTTATTCCGGCAACCATAATGTAAAAAGCAGTTCCAGATGCAGTGACTTTACACTTAGGCATCCTATTATGGTATCCGTGGGTGGCAGATCCTCAAGGATAGTCACTGCCAACTGATGTGTTTGACTTTCAAGGTGTTTGGTTGCCATTCAGTTTATTTAAACCAAGAGCCAGTAAAAAGCAATGTGTGCATATTCTGTTTAGACATTTGAATCAAAGGTGAGCTAATATACCAAATCACCAGTGCAGTGGGAACAAGGTTGTTAGTCCCCTCATTGTATTGAAGGTTTGTTGATTACCCCAGAAAACTTAGCAATAAGATTATGGTCTAAGAAAAAATAGCTTTTTTCTCCAGAAAGTGAAGCAATATTTACTTGGCTTGTAGGAGTAAAAAACATATCTCCTAAATCAGTTTGTTGAGGGAGAGAGAGGGAAAGTTTTTTTGTTTGTTTTTTGCTCATTTGTTTTTAAAGAAGAAAGAGGAATCCTGTTCAGAACTCTTAATGAATATTGGGAAAGAGTTCAGTAACAAAAACTAAGATGTTCATGAGAGTTTCCTCTCTAGTTAATGCAGCATGAGACAGATTCTCTAAAAAGTGAGTGTCACGAAAGTCTGCAGCAAATTAACAGGATACAGAAGGAAGAACAGAATGAGCTTTCAGACTTAACCTTAGTGTAAGTTAAATTCCCCACGTACATCTTTTATAGACATTCATCACTCTTCTGTTTGTGCTGGAAGCAAGAAAGAAGAGCACACAAAGTTTGAAGGGGTTTGTCTTGGTGAACAGCACAGCCTTCTAAACTAACAAATGTCACTCAGCTTCTCTAAAAAAAAAGAAACCAAATTATCACTTGTCAGCTCAAAAGTCTCGCTCCAGGGCATTATCCTGTATTTCCCAGAAAAATTCCTCAAAGGAAAGGGAATTCTGCGAAAATGAATCAGGGAAGAAAATAAAACCCTCAGTGGGTTTCAAGGAGACTGCTAGACCATAAGTGGCTTCAAGCAGTTAATGCATGACTGCTCTTTTGAGAGACCTCTGGACTCGAAGACATCCTATGAAAACCCCTATAAAAACTTTTTTCCTGGAGGCAGGATAAAGCAGGGGACTGCTACAGATGCTGGACTCTATGGGCCCACTGGAAAAGGATGGGTCATTTTTGCAAAGCTGATCATGATCATCCACTGCCTGAAATCAAAAAACAGTCTCCATAGTTGTGATGGACAGTGAAAGTCAATTTCCACATCAGACATTAGTCAAAGAAAAAAACATGTTTGCAGTGTCTGGCTTCATTATCTGGTACTTAGAAGCACTTGCTTATCTACATCAGAGCTTAACTAGTTGCTCAAACAACTGCTGCTTTCAGTCCACAAGACATTCTGAGAGAAGCAATTCCTAAAGACATGCGGTGATTGTATTACTAATTTAAAGAGTTACAGCAATTACTGGGAGTAAAGCTGCTGTCATCTGCTAGAAAACAAAAGGAGCAATGGAAAGGTTCAACAGAATGCCACAACTCATATTATGGATATTAATTGAGGTAGTGGGGACTGACTGACAGTGGTATTTCCTTTTGGCTACCAGTGACATTATCTCAGTAAAGCAGATTCACCCTGTTTAGCCTTACATACTAAAGAAAGGCTAAAAATCACTTGGCTATTATTACAGCTTCCCAGGAAAGCAACATTTAACTAGAAGAGAAAATGTCACTGAGTTTGCACAGACATCCCACGGCAGTGTTAAATCCATAAGGGATTTGGTACAGTGAAAGTTAATGATGGACTCTTCACATTTTTTTGACTTTGTGTTGCAAAAATATTGGAAGCAACTATCTTAGGTCATTGAAAAAGCTATATCTGATAAAAATTTCTGGAACCTGCATAATTAGGGTATCGAACAACTTCTGTATATTAATATGTTACAAGTCTATAACATAGGGGGTGGCATAAATATCCAGGAAAGTGAATTCTTTTTCCCCCTCTCATATCTGCATATTTTCAGAGGGAAACCTTTTAGAGCTTATGAAATTGTGGTATGAGTTAATCTCTGATCCAGTAGAAAGCAGGGAAGTTTTACAAAAGCATTTACTCCAACTTTTTATTTTCTGGTTAAATTCATAACAACCTTACCAAAGACATGGAGCCAGCTCACAAAGGTAAAATCTGAATAGCAAATCAGCAGACTGGAGAATGGTAGTTAGTCCCTGATTTCTTAAGAGTAAAGGTCCCTGTGACATGTTTGCTACCCAAGAGAAAAAAAATACATTTTTACAAAGGTGATCTTTACCAAAGGAAGTGGTGAAGCAATAAAACATTGCAATGGGCACCTTAGCAGACAGTCAGTCAGGATATCTGGAGAGTGATGTGTTGTGTCCTGTCTGAGGCTGCACTGGTTGCGTGAGGACCAAGAAATCTGAGGGAAGAAGGGTTTTCCAGCGAGCAGAGGCGCCCAGGAAGGTTCTTTCTGTCACACTGCAGGGTGGCAGGGGGCACACTGAGCTGCAAAGGCCCCCAAGAAGCTGCCATCTCCCTCTTGCACCCCAGAAGGTTGCAAAGCTTTACTCAGTAGATATAAGGGTTGGGCCTTTCATGACAAGTCAAATGGTCTTCATTTATCAAACATAGTCATCTGCTTTTTTAACAATAACAGGTGATAACTTTAATAAAGAGATGTGAGCTCTTGACAATATGAAATAGATAATTTAGAAAATTCTTACCAGTTACCGATGGCGAGAATCACTGCTGTTGGTGCACATTTCTGTTCTGGAAGAAAGCAGAAATGTTGTAGGAGCGAAGCAAGATCTTCTGTGCCCTGGCAATCCAGGAGAGAAACTCTGCTGGCTGTTTCTCTAGGTAATTTGGATGGCATCTCTCTCCCTCTCCCCCTCTCTCTCCCGCCCTCTTTCCTTCCCTCCCTTCAACTTAGCCAATGAATTCTGCTTTATGATTACAGTCTGACTTTGAAGTTCTGGCTCCCTCTGCTGTTGCACAAATATACAAGTTCTAGGGATAGTTGGGAGGAATAACAGCTTCAGAAAAGAGCTGTGAAGTATCTGAAGCACAGCATGCCCCCATGCTGCACATGCGTGTGATCTCAAGTGAAAACAAAGAGACAAAATACAGACATATAGCCTAATCCTGTTCTCCTTGCTGAGGCAAGATTTCTGTGGGGCTCCAAAGAGAATTTTGCCTCATACTTATGAAGCCAGTACCAGTTTTCTCAGATTTTCCAATCCATCACAGACAGACGTAGAAATTTTCTTTTAGAAGTGTGCACACTACAAGTCCTTAGATTGTGAAAGGGGAAGAGGCACACTGTTACTCAGGAAAAGAATTCAGAAATGAAAGAGCACTGAGAAGGTTGGAAATAAATGGGGGAGAGGGATTTGCAGAGTGCCAGATTTCTGTGATTTTTTTTTTCCCCAGGTCTTTCTCATCAAAAACCAAGGCAGAAATCAGAGTTGCAAATTTTTCTCTTGCATTGGGAAAACACACAAACAGAATATTTCCAACAGCTATACGAGAATAACCTAATTTTGGTCTTTATACAAAAATGGTTTTAAGCTATGGTCAGCTGCGTAATTAGTCCAGTGGCTAATACTGTTCTGGAACCTTCTAAAGTTGTGATAAGTAGTTGTAGCAAATAGGTATTTTTATTTGTAGGCATGTAGTATGTTAAGAGAAATCAAATGTTTCAGTATCAAAATAAGTGCAAGCTCTTATGAACTAAACTAACAGTGAAAATTTTTCATTTATAATGTATTCTTTCTCTCAATTTTTCTGATAACAGCTATTACAGATATGATCATCTACTTCAAGAGCTTAGTAGACAGCTTTCATTATTAGAGAAATAATCAAAGCAGAAGTAGGAATGTAGGGTATTTTGGCATTTCTCATGTCTTATGCTGCAGAGAAGTATAGAACTGGAATCCGTGTAATGAATGGTGTAAGCTGGACAGTTGTCCTCAGTTAATGATTTTTAAATCAAGGGTTGCTTGAGCCGCTTCTTATTTTGTGTTACTTATTTTTTTCCAGCCTCCTTTTCAGAGGCTTTATTTACCAACTAGTTTGAACCAGAACCAACATTTTCCTTTCACCCAGGCGCCTCTGAAGGAGATGAGCTTTCCGATCTGGCTATGGAAAAGGACATGCAGGATGTGCTCAGGATGAAAAGGCATCAGCCCACACAGATCTTGAGCTTCTGGCCAGCTTTCCAGGAAGTAGAAGACTCTTCCTATCTTACTGGAGACAGAGAAGCCAAAATTATTTATTTGGCTGGCCTGTACACTTCTGTTTCTTCCTTAATTTATTTATCGTATGTTTATTTGTACTGCTGTTCAAAGCATTAAAGAAAGGGGAGGAAAACCATTAGGAAACAGACAGGCCTTTTCCTAAGGGATATTTGGATTTGTGAAGCTGTTCTTCTGTTCCCCTCAGCTGCAGCATTCCTTAGCCAGCCTTGCCTCCACACCTTCCAATCATTTAAAGATATATTGTGCCACTTTTTTTCTCTCAATTCAGACATTTGGGCAGTGCTTGCAAACTAGCAAATAAACATCTGCTCTCTTCTTAAAGTCAGCTGTATCACTGCTCCTGAAACACTGCTCAGGGCTCTGCTGCCCAGGGATCAGGGAATGACTTAGCCACCGGTATCTTGCTGTGTCACCTGGGACTTTCTTCTTGACAGATTTTTAGGATGAACTTCTCTAGCAAGGTTCTGAGCATTTTGGTGAGGTGAATGGGGCTGCGTTAGAGTCCTGTTACACACGTGTTCTTTCCACATCGTATTCAAACTGCAGGGTGAAAAAGCTCACCATTAATAAGCTGATGTGGGAGCAGCACTTGGGTCATTCCAACCCTGCAGACATTGGTGGAGCTGGGACTTGCACGCAACAGCACCCACTGAGCGTAAGCCAAGAGGTGCGATGGGGCTGGAGCTGCCAAGCAGCAGCTGTCCAGGCTGTAGCATAGAGGGGACGATACCAGAGCTACCTTGGAGTGAGAACAGCAGCAGCAAGACAGATGCCGATGCAAATTTCCTCAGGTGGGTCTGGGTTCAGCACCTTGCTAAAAGGGTTCTGGTACTTGAGCTGGCTGGTTTGTGTGTGGCCATGGTTCACTTCCCAGTGGGGACTACTGAACATGTGTCTGTAGAGAGTCTCTGTGAGGATCCCAGCCCATTAAGACTTGCAAAATGAACAAGGATATTTGTATGAGGGTGCATAAGAATGGAAATTCCGCATTGGGAAGCAGTGTGGAAGTACTGTAGTCCCAACTATTGCTAGCCAAGTGCTGTCAGCGGACCAGTCCCATTTGCTGTTGATAGGGAATGGGGTAAAGAAACCAGTTAGCATGGCATGGGGCTGTCCTAGTTCCCACAGAGCAATAAGAAGCCTTGTTCCCATTCTCCACCCACAGCACATGCTCCTCTTATGAGAAGGCACTGGAGAACTGTCCTGCTTGTTCTGCAGCTGGTTACAAAAACAGTTGGACTCCATGGAGACAACTCATTTCAGGGGGTACAGGTGCATGAAGAAATAGTCCTCTCTGGTCTGGCTAAATAGCTCCTTCCTGCAAGCGGTTATGGTGACAGCAAGGCCTCTGCCAACCAACACTGATTGGGTGCAATTAAGCATTTCCCTGCAGTGACAGGATTGTCACAGCAGTGGGATTACATGCTTTGAGGGTCTCCTCCAGCGTTCTTGTGTCAGATCTTCAGCCATATCAGCCTTCCTCGATGGAGCCCTGATATTCTGTCTCCTTTCCTCTGAGCATGAAATTTCAGAGGCCAATTCTGCTACAGTACATTTAGCAAATCTAATTGTGTTCCAGCATCTGGAGTCCTGCTCTCTCTGGCACTGCTAAACAGTGAGCAAACAGTATCCACAAAGAATAGTACTAGGCACTTGATGACAGAAGCATGTGGAGAAAATGTACCATGGAACTGTACATAGTCCATGTGTATGCTAAGTTTATCAGGGCAACATGGCATCCTTGTAGATATTTCACAGAAGTTTGGTTTGGCTTTATTTTCTCAGAATCTCTACCTCTTTCTGAAGCAGGATTGCTATTTCAACCATGATCAGCCATCCTCTATTTGTTCATAACCTTGATTTCATGGGGGGAGGTTTGAAACTGATGTATCTTCAAAGGAATTTTTCTGAACTGCTTAAATGATGTTTAGAAAAGTAGGCCTGTTACTCAGGGGTCCCTAGACAGGCCCTTATAAATGAATCTAGCATTTAGGAAGCTGATAGCATGACCCCTTGTATATAGATCTGTACCTACATCTACCTCCATAGATATATATATATATACACAAACAAATATATATGTATATATTTATATATAACTGGATTAAATCCTCTCATCCATCCTCTTCAAGTAAAGTGAGGCCCCCTGTGGTGTTTGTTCCTCCCAGACTGGATGGGTCACAGCCAGCTGCAGTGATGTCTGTGCTATTAGCCCCAAGAACGCACAGGGAGATATCAAAGAGAGCTGTTAGTAGTTCCAACTAACCCTGAGGCCTAAAGATTTAAGAAGATAAATTGTATTTCTCATTTTATCTGCTTCCTGGAATCACCTTATTGATTGCCATAGATGGGGTATTATTTTTCTGATAATTGGTAAGCTGTTTTCCTTACTATGTGCAGGTTTTCTACTTGTATGTTCTCAGCACCACACTTGCAAATAGACCATGTGATTGTGGTTTTCCACAACAGATATTGAAAGAAGTTGTTATTTCCATCAGATGAAATGTTTAATTGTAATACACTTCAGGAAGGTAGAGGAAAGGCAGATGAAGAAAAGAGCTATGATGTCAGTGTTGAATAAACTGAACACACTTAAATTATTTATCTGGGCCTTTTAAGCTGTACAGCACTCTTTTTATAATTGCTCTTAATATTGTATAAATAGATTTTATAGGATATTTCTCATATTAACGACTTTCATGGACTTTGTACCAGGCACAGTGTAGTGCCTGAAGTCTACAGGCTAAACATGATTTATGGTCTAGGTTTCCTATAAAAACAGCTTTCATGGGGTTGTTTGTCGGTGGACTTTGATCCAAACAAGATTATTGCAGGAAATTCTACCCTGGTATGGAAGGCTACAAAGCTATTTATATGGCATTTCTTTGCAGTAGGTTGGACTCTCAGGCATGGCATTGCCTTTTCTGTAATGTACCAGTCATCTCCTGGAGAATATGTTTCCTTGTGCATCTGCATTAATGGATTGACCTACATGAGGCACCAAGGTGAGGGGAGGCTTTCAAGGGGCTGTTTTTTCTGGTTTGTTTCATCCCATTCTTCTAGTACACATGTCCTTGGGGGAATGTCAATAAGTGTAATAGCATAATGAATCCCTGTGTCTGGCAACAATTTATATGTAAATACCTGTTAGTTTAAAAGCTAGATGACTTGCAAATCAATAATTAGATTTACAAACATTTACAGACACCATGAATTCTTCTGTTTTCAAGGAGACCAATCAGTAACTACAGTGATTTGATGTTAAAATTTATTTAATTTGTATGTTAAAATTTATTTAACTCTGGATCCCAATAGGAAAAAAGCCTGTGGTAAAGTTTGGTTACAAATGTGTGTAAGACAAACCACCTAGTGTCAGAAATGAGATAGATATGGCACAATTAGAGCTGGGAAAGGCATGAGGCAAACTCATTTCTCTTGAAGCCATGCTGCTTGCTGCTTTCCTCTAAAGGAGAGATCCAGAGTGTATTCAGCTTCTGGGGTAGGTGTGAAAGAGGAGAAATACATCATGTGGTCTTATCCAACTCCATTGTAGACTTTGCAACTTATTTCGGGATTAGTCTTCTTCACCACTCGGATGGAACAGCTTTTCTTGTGGAATAGGCCAACACAGTTCACCCTATCATACTTCTTGGGGACTAAAACCCTGTCATTGAGAAAGGCAAAGAGAAAATCAGCAGCTGAGGCACAGTCTGAGAAAGACACTTATTGAGCTACAGCCGTCCTGGAGCAACCACGCATTGACTTGGTCTGTGGATATACATAACAAGTGCTGTGGATTATCATAGGAGACATTCTGAGCCCTGACTGTGCCTGTTAACAAATGAAGTGATTTCCCAATGTTTGTTCTTGTTTAAATGCAGTTCTCGCTGGTCATTCTGTTAGACATAAGTATAAATTCCCACACAGAAGGAAAAGATGGATTAATTCTGTCTTGCCCATTCAAACTAAAACATTCTTGATAATAACAAACCATTTAAAGAGTGCTGAATCATGTCAGCATGAATGACTTCCAGCTGGGCCTCTTCTCAGCACAGGCCAACTCCCTCCCTCTTATGCCTTAGAAAAGCTGGGAATATTTCCCTCCAAATGTTCCTTGGGTTGTAGCCTTCCTCACAGATCATTTATGGGACTCCTTCTCCCTCCCCTTAAAAGAAGGATTTTTCTAGTCTTCTGGGGAGATAATCAGTTCACATCACTATTCAGGAAGATACAGCACTCCTTGGTGAGTCAGTGCCATCCATGAGGCAGAAACACACAAGAAAGCAAATTATCAGCATGTATGTCCTGTTTTGATAAGGAGGAAGTGTGGGCTCTTGGAAGCATGGGAAGGATGTTAGAGTATCTGAAGAGATGCTTGCAGGCAGGCCAGTGGTTTGGTGCAGAGCTACAGAAACCCACAGGTTCATGTGTTGTGGGGTGTTTAGGTATCTGGAGACAAGTTGGTGAATAGAAGGAGCAAGAAAACAGAGGCTAAAGGGAACCATACATCCAGTTAGTGTCTGAATCAAAAGAAGGACTAGGTGATGAGGAAGAGCTGTGTGCTGGAAACACTCTGTGTTTCATTATGTTTCCTCCCAAAAAAAGTCTGTGTGATTGACAGATTATTCTGCTGATCGTGATTAGAGCTAACTGGGAAACAGGAAAAGGAGTTTTGCTCACCTGAGTATGACATTTCAGTGCGTGCTTTCAGTGAGGTTTTTAAAGTCTGAATATTTCAACCAGTTTTTGAATAAACAAACAATAATTTGGGTAAACTTACAAGCTGCAGCACGTCATTGCACCCATCTTACACCTGCACTGGAAACAATCTTCATTCTTCCACACCGCACCAAAAACATAGAGGTTTCTGTCTGAAAGGCACCCTGCATGTGCACACCAGGAAATAATAGTCAGGAAATCAACAGACACAGACCACAGGTCTTATGTTTGTGGACTAGCAATCAAAGCACTGATTTCCGTAGAGTCGCACCAGGGAAGAGCCTAACCCCGTGCTTTGCAGAAGATACCAGGTCCTTGCTCCTGCAGTGATCGTGAGTGTGTGACCCGGCATGATAACATGGTGCAACCACACACCAGATGCATATTATTCAGCTATTGCCATGAATCTGAAAAACACCTTAGCATATGGCTACAGGAGGATTTTCTGCCCTTTCTTATATTCAACATACAGGTTTAGACTTTATTTTCTCACTCCTTCCTCCTCCCCAATTCTTATTATACTCCAACTTGCACTACTAAACTGATTTTAAACAACAGCTGTGTTGTCTTTGCTTTGATTTTAGTGTCAGGTGCCCCCTTCAGATTAATCAATGCCACTGAAAAGTACGTGGGTTTTTGCCACATCGGCAAGTACTTCAGTCATACATCAGCCCAGAGTGTAATTATTGAATCTCTCAGTCCAGAGACGCCTCTGGTGGGTTGATTCCTGAGTAAGCAGCTGTTTGGATCATTCCTCAGCAAAGAGCGTGTTATGCTGTTCCAACATTTCTAAGAGAAAAAGCCTCTGAATCTATGTTTCAGAGATGTCTAATATATTTGCCATTCTTACCATATTTTCTGGCTGGTCTAAGGTAACAGCGAGCAGGAACACACAGAGTTCTTGAGAAGAGAAGGATCAAGCAAAAAACCAGCAAGAATTTCTAGAAAGGAAATAAGAATCTTTCTTTAGAATTAAGTGGTTTTTTCCAAAGGTCTAGCACAGAGTTATGGATGAGTCCTACTATTCCAAATAAAATCAAATTAAAAAATACTTCCAGTGTAAAAAATACTACATACACACACACAAAGCTGATAACTTACCATACTTGCATGGGCCGCTCACATATACTGATGAGGAGTAGTGTCTATTTATATACAGAGAGGAAACAATGGTCAGTGCAAAGGGAGGGGATGTAAACGTGTTCCCAATGGACGCTCTAACCTGTTCCGATCATCAATCAGAAGGTGGCACCTCAAAAAGTCTCACAAAGGCTCATTTTGTGCACTGGCATACATTGGCATCTTGAACTCCATTGTGCTGGTGTAAACCTCAAGAAACTACAGCAGATAACACTGGCTGCTCCACATCAGCACTGGTGTCAGTGGAGAAATCTGACCACCAGAAAGCAGTGCCTCCAGAACTGGCAGGCCATCAAGGACCAGCGGGGAAGGGACACTATTGTTTGACTGACCTGCCGTGAGGAGGTACAGGACAGGTCATTCATACAGTGCAGTGGTGTGGAAAGTCCACTGTTCTCAGACTGATTTATTATATTTTCAATTATTTTATACGAGACACATTACTTCCATCTTTAGCAGCCTGCAGGAACTAGCTGTAGCTCTGTATCTCTCAGCTTTTGAAGCAAAACCAGGCCCAAGAACTAGAGGCAGATCAGCAATGAGATGTGTATTGTCTGAGTCCAGAAACAATGCTAGGAACTGAGGAAGGCAAAGAAAGAAAAAGTTCCAGATTTATTTCACTGTATGCATGTCCTGCCTTGAACACAGCTGGAATCAGACATCAAAGGCAGTGCTGTTTCTGCAACAGCAAAATGAGGACATTTCCTTCAATACATATCTTACCATAGGTGTCCAGGTCTTTGTGACACTAGACTGTTAAAACACACTGTATGTGAGGCTGCCTCTCAGAACCAGCCAGAAAAATTAGCACAGATCCCTGTGGCTACATTAGGGCTGCAGGGATTCAACGCTTTACTGAATTGGAGCGTAACAAGTATAAGCATAGCAAGTTTTAAAAGTTACCAGAGCATTCCCAGCCTAATGAGTTGCATTAATTCCATTAGCTTGGCTCTTTTAGCACACCTGGCTTTAATTAGGCACCTTGATTGGTATGCCTGAATTCGTTAGCTTCCACTGATTGACAAACAGCTAGAGGAAACAAAGCTGCACTGGCAGTGGTTTTGGGGCAAAAGGAGCAATGGCAGAACAAGTGTGGTCTCCTGAGTGATCTGGAGTCAAGTGACAGTCGTGGAGGAGGTGGCCACTGTTTGTTGTGACAGAAGATCTGAATTATGTAAGTTCCTTTTCTTTATTTGTTTGCATGAACTTAGCAAGAGACTTTAGAGCTTCTGTTGTACCTTGCTTTTATCTTTGTAGCACAGCTGTAAAGTTTTGTGCTAACTTTACAATTTTGGTAGATCATGCTCCTTGTATGCAGTTCTCCTGCAGGAAACAATTGTGGTGTCTAATGAAGTGCTTTGAGGAAATACTCTTTCTCTGGTAGTCTTTAAATAAATGACTTTCTCTTTGAAAGAAATTATACGCTCAAAACAATTTGTTAGCAAAGGCAACAATGTGAAAACATAACAAAGCTCTTATACTACTGTGAATTTGGTTTTATTTTAATTGAAACCAATTGATTAGGGTCTAGTGTAGCTAGAGGCCAGACCCACTTCTGCTCTGTCCCTGCTATAATTCTTGACAAATCTTGTGCTGTGTCTTGAGGAGAAGTGTTACAGTGGATAATATCTCCAGTAAGAGTATAGTTGCAAGGAAATGTAATAAGCAATTCTGACTTAAAGGTTATGGTGGATTCTAAATTATTTTCTTACTTAAAATTACTGTATTAATTATTTAATTATTCTTTTCTCCTTGGAGAGAAATAACTGTATTAATAACTTTCATACAATTTTTGCTGTTTGTCAGGTAGGCAAATATATTTATCTGTATAAAATACACACATAAAATAGGAAACTGAAGTGTGACCAAGGCTAATTGTGCTAGTTCTACCTCCTGAAACTGAAGTGTATATTAAAGCATTCTCTGTGCACTGTTTCCTTAAAAAAAAAAAAAAAAAAAAGGGCAGCTTAAAGCATCTTGTATTGCAGAATTGAGATTAAAAAACCAAAATGCCGAAGAGGCTGAACCTGTCTCTGTTCATCTTCTTGCTGACCTGTTTGGACCTTTCCTCTTGAGACAAACAAGGTTTTCCATGTCAAATTATTTAAGAAAAGGAGGAGGGAGCATTGTCTGTTGTGCAGATGTAAATGGAGCTGTCTTCTGGGGCTGCAGTGTTAAGTGCATGTCCTCTTTTAAGGGAAGGATAAGTTCTCTCAGCCTAGGTGGTGGCTGAGAAGGCTGAGTACCTCTGAGACATGGTGACTGTGTCAGTTTGCTGCTTTCCCTCTGTACCTTCTCCCGTGGGCTCTCTTGTGCTGAAGTGCTCGAAGCCCAGTTCTGGACACACTGACTTAGGTCAAACAACTTCCTTCACTTGTGGGGGAACAGCAACAGTTAATGTGTCTCCCCTGCTTGAGTTCCATGAAGCAATGAGAGGCACATCCAGCACCTCCTTTCCCTGTTTGTCTCGCTCCTGCATGTGTCAGGGAAGTTGCCAAAGTAAACTGGTCAAATCATGCAGTGGTTTGGCTAAAATAGGGACTCAGAGCCAAGCCAAGGAGGCAATTCTGCCCTGGGAAGATTTTGACAATTAGAAGGATCCTGAGTTTTCTGAAGAGAGGCCTGGAGTTGGAGGGACTGTGATGCCTTGTAGAGGCTGACCTGAAACAGAGGCTGGACAGAGTGAAAGGATAAAGGGTAGGGATTTATTGAAAAGCCTTCACAAGGTACACCTTGGGCAGTGCAGGAGTCTCGCAGAGACTACACTAGAGCTGGACAACAGTCACACGTTTTTCGGACAGATATAAGTTTTGTCCGTTTGCATATCAGAGGTTAATTGTCCAGTTACAGCTTCAGGCAGTGGAGTCCCATTCTCTTCGTTTGCTCCCCCTAACTCCTTTTTCTTTACATTTCTCGGGGCCTAAAACTGTAAGGTGTCATTGATTCTCAGGCCTAGAGAGGAATTGTTGTGTCTGACAAAAATGGGAAAAGCAGTTGCTAACACTCTATGTGGAGTTCAGAGTTATACACTAAAGAATTGCAGGATTACAAATATATGAAAATATAAAAGCAAAAATCCTAAGGCATCAACTGGGCTGCGATTCCCCCTTGAATCAGAGAGTGATGGGATGGTGGCTCCGTATCACCAAGGTTCTGACTAGAGTATAAACTCTATAATTTTATTACAATTTGCCCACATTGAAAACATTTCTTCAGAAGACTTTAGTGGCTTTAGACAAGATCTGCTGGATGTCTATTGCTTTACCCTGTGTTTCAAAACTACATCAATGTATTGCTTAATTACTGAACACTATAGTAGGCCTCAAAATTGGGTTAAAGCACAAAAATAAATCTGACCTGACTTCAAAATGGTTCATGTCAATCTGTTTTAAAGAAGTTAATAAGGGAACCTGGTGCTCCTGCTGGCTCCGACAACTGGCTGACTCAATTTTTAGCTGAACTCATGGGAGTGAGTCATTAGGTAGGAGCCTACCTAATGCTCATGCAGCTCTTGGGAAATCAAATGAAATTTATTATTTTCCCCAAAACTACTACCTGTGTGACCTGGCCCTTTTCAGTGAGAATACAGTTTGCTACTTTTTAGGGGTGTTGCAGCACCAGTCTGGCCACCACCTGCAGTGGGTCATACTGTCTTCCTTCTGTACAAAGGACTCAAGATTGACTTCCCGATGCTTTTAGGTTATGCAAAAGCACACTGCCCAAGTCCTCTCCCTGAAGGCATTTTTTAAAAGACATTTCTCTATTAATTCTCTCTTTCTTTCCCCATCTGTTCACACCTTTACTGGTCTGGGGCAGATGGGTCTTTTTTGTATGTGGGGAGGAGTTGTTTATTTTAAGTTTGAAGTATTTCAAGTTGTTTGGCCTATGTGCATGTTGCCCTTTGTCCTGCTTGGCAGTGTCTCTGAACACTCTTCCTTTGAAGCAAAAAGGGAGTTCTCTAACTGCTCCTCAGGCAAAATGCCTGATTTTCTTCTTTAAACCGGTCAGCAAAATGGCATAACACAAATGTAGTGCAACACCTACGTTACCTTAAAGAGAGATAAACATTGCTTTTTCCTTCCTTCTGTACTAGGACTACAGAGGGAGTAGTTTTGGTCTCAATCCACAAACTTATTTAGACCACAGATTCCCACTTGCCTTCAGCAGGAATTAGCCCTTGCTAACAAGTTTGAGTCCAGAGCAGCTCCCTCTTGTTTTGCTGGCCTTGCTGCACCCATGAAATCTCTGCTCCTTTCTCATCCTGTCATGGAGAACACACTGCAATGCACAGGGAACAGGCACATGTGTGTCAGAGCTGGCATGACATGAAGAGATAGTCAATGGTAAAGGGGTAAGGTTAGCAAATGAAGCTTATTACCTTCAAAGTTAAAGGGTGCTGCACTAATGTAGTGCACATCAGTGAATTTTTAAAGCTGATGTTAAGTATGGTTACTGGCATGGACTGTTGAAAGCCTCTATCAACTGGGCCAAGATTTTTCTTCAAAGGATTAGGAAGTTATTTTCTGGTACCTGCCTTCTTCATTCTTGAAAGGCAAGAAAAATACAGTGGGAAAGGAGCAGTATAGACAGAAACTGAAATAATAAAAATGCAGTTTGAAGCTCTGTAAGAAAACAGGTCGTTGACAGAAGTTTTAAAGCTTGAGATTGGTCCTATCAATGAAAGCAAGCTACTGCTAAGAAAACTTATAAAGTCACTTTTCCTCCCAAACCAAATTAATGCCCTTACCATTTTTTTCTATGAAACAGAAACACCTATTGAATAACTCATATTAAGCTTTCCCTTTTACTCCCAGTGATGTTTTCATAATCCATCATATCTGACTCAACTCGCACTGCTGTGCTCAAGGGGAAACTCCTAGTTTTACTCTGTTAACAGTCAGAAGTGCTGGTGCATCTGTTCCCTGAATGAAATTCTGAAGTAGTGCTGTTGCTAAGCTTTCTTCTCCTGTAGTAAGGATAATTCAGGCAATCCAGTCTTTGTTCAGGTTCAAAAAGCACCCTTAAAACTACTCAGTCCCATTCATGATGTCTTCTTGGCTACAGACTAAAGACAGGTCTAAAATGCCACCTACGTTCTAAACCTCAGTGGAACAAAATGAAAATGAGGTCAAGTCTGACAGCTGGATCAGGATCTAGGTTTTTGTGTTCTCTGTAGCTCTAACTTTTCCATCTGCTCCTTCCAGCACAGGAGCACTGTGACAAAGCTATGCTGTAATGCAGTGACTAGTGAATTTATAGTCAAGAAAAAAGAACAAACGATCCAAAACATTGGCAACAACAGAAAAAGAAAGTTCCAGAGCTGTCATAGCTGTACATATATAAGCTGTACTAATGTAGCTGGGCTGTAGTTAAAACAGTTTTCAATCAAGCTCCTGGTACCTTTCACTAGGTTTGAACTGAAAAACTGAGGTCCTCTCTGAAATTCTTAGCTGGCATGCCACTTTCTATCCCCGACACAATTTTAGTTGTTCTAACTTTTGAACCCCTTCTTTCTGTAGAGAGATTGAAGAGTCCCCCATTTAAAACCGATACCGAGAAGAAAGTGAAAGAACATGTTAATGACAGATATTGGCTGCTTAACAGTAATTCTCTCCTAAAAACATAGGCCTGAGACCAGTCTTGTAGCCAGACCAGACACTGAACTTCTGGGTGTTATGCTCACAAATGCCTGCCAGGAATTCTCATAATATTACAGAATTGTTCCCTTATCTAACCCATTTGTATAATTTCCTGTTTAATATTAGAGGACAATAGTCTCTATGCTTTGAATGAAATTGTTCAATAGCCTCCTTTGCACAGCCAAATACAGATAGGGACAAATAACTGAGCTGGAAAAAAAAGACTTGTGTTACATAATCCAGTTTACTACTTCAAGAGTCTAAAGAATTTTGAATGAATACTGCACCAAGTCAGATCCTTGCTCTCCTTGCCCATCAACTTTGGTGTGCAGAACACCATTCCTTTGTTCAGGAGCAGGGCAAGAGCAGGAGAGCACCCAATAAAATAAGCTCTTGCAGTCCCCCAGAAAGCTTCCTCTTTAATGCAGAACATGGAGAGACTAAGAGACAGTGCTGTTAGGAGAGATCAAGCAAGTTCCAAGCTAGGAACTGAAAAGGGGAAGCAAAGTACTTCAGGAAGACACTAATGAAACTAATCAGAGTTGTACTCTAATGAGGCTGCAAGTTGTCTCTGGGTAGCACTCTTGCTACAGTGTCCCAAGCTGCTTTTCAGCCCAATCCAGCTCCCCTGTCTTTCATACAGCAAACTGGAGTGAGTTCTGCATTACACAGTTTAGGGAATGAACGCTTTCAGTCTCTGTGCCAGTATAATTAGCTGCTAAACAAAACTACTCGTTTTTGTCTCTGTAGATTCATCCCATCTTTAAAAGACCAGGGCAGCCATGGGAGAAGCCTCTGGAATTACAGTGGTAAAAATACTGGGATATTTTGAAGGAGGTTACCATCTTGTGAGATGGCAAAGGACTGCAGTTTATTAGTGGTCCTTCATGGAGATCTACTGGAAGCATTGGCTGTGCAAAAGCTGAAGCCCTGGAGGAGTGTAAAGAGCATGGGTCAGTGCTTGAGACCTCCTGAAATAAATGTGAAAACAGAATTTTTAGTATGGGGAAGAAGGTTAATGTAACCCAGTCCTGCTGAGTGTTTTAGATTGGTCATATGACTTGTGTGTTCTGCAGTTTCATGTAAATACCTGTCATAAAGCAAATAAATTCCAATCAGTTTCACCCCTAAATAAACCACAACTTGACCCAAGAATACATGCACACAACATTAGATTTGAACAGAAACTTTCAGGCTTTGAAAAGGTGCCAATGCAAACTTTTCTGCATACCAACGGAAGACTTAACTAAGAGCAAAGCGAACAAGCAAAATTCTCGTGAATTGAATTTATCTGAGATTTTAAAATTGGCACAGAGCAGAACGTGAACTGAAAATCTATGGCTTCTTTGGTATGCATAATGTAAATGAGATATGCAGTTTTCTTGTGAAAGTTGGATTTTCTTTTTAAGATTGGGGCAAAAATCTTATTGGACACAAAATATGAATGGGTACAAAGCTATTAAGCTTCAGGTGATAAACACTGTTTAATAGGAAAACTTGCATCAGATTTATGTGTGTTCAGGTATTTGATTTGAAAGCTTTGGTAGGCTAAGCACTAGATTTCATTTCTAGGACAAGAACACCTTTCCAATATTTAAAAGACTTGCCTTAAGAAGACTTACTGGAAGAGGAGGGTCAGCTATCCAAAGCTGCCTCTCTTTCTAGCAGGAAAGCTGTGTGCTAAGAGAGCACACAACCTGTTCTGTTCTGCCTGGGATGATTTGCCTCCCAAGGTTCTGCAGAGCCTCCTAAACCTTTAACCTGGTGGCATAGTGGAGGAAACTTTCCTGTGAATATTTTCTTTCCACTGTGTGGAGCTAGTGGTGTTATGAGCTAAAAGTTTTGAGGATGAGGGATGTACTTTTTGTATGGGACTGGAGCTGTGAATGTTGAAGTAGAGAAATACCAAGGCAAAACATAACTTGGCAGAAGTGGGAAATTCAAAGCAGAGTTTTGTATGCTCTGTCTCTGTTTTTCCAGGTTTGAGGGTTTTGTCGTCTTCCCACAGCTAGACTCCTTTCTGCAGAAGGGAGCCGGGTCCCTGCTGTGCT
Source organism: Callaeas wilsoni (assembly GCA_013398955.1). Taxonomy (NCBI): domain Eukaryota; kingdom Metazoa; phylum Chordata; class Aves; order Passeriformes; family Callaeidae; genus Callaeas; species Callaeas wilsoni. The sequence continues at coordinate 20,806 of VWPU01001057.1, read as the reverse complement.
TCTGGTGTTCCAAAACTAGATGCAATAGGTAAAATCATCTATTTCCTCGTTGGAACTTGGAGCAGACAAGAGGAGAGCAGAATGCTCCAGGAGGCATTTTGGATTAGGCAGGAAATGAACCCTTCCTACTTTATCATAGCAAACAGGGTAGATCCACATATAAGAAGATTTGGCATATGGTGGAGGAAGGTTCTCGGGTGGATTTAAAATGCGCTTAAATAACTCTGGATCATGTAAGAGTGCTGCTTCAGGCTGGCTTTTCTGGAATTTGGGTGCATATGTCTAGTCAGCCTTAAAAAGGAAAGTAAATCTTTGGTCACAACTTACTTACGTCTTGGTGTTCTCTATGGACTTGCCTTCCAACTGCACCTGGAAGTCTGTTGCAGACAGAAAGATATCTGTATAATCATTTGGGTTGGAAGGGACCTTTAGAGGTCATCTAGTCCAACCTTCCTGCCATGAGTGGGGACACCTTCCCCTAAACCAGGTTGCTCAAAGCCTTGTCCAACCTGGCCTAAAACACTTCCAAGGATGGTGCATCCACAAGTTCTCTTAGCAACCTGTTCAAGTGTCTCAGTATCCTCATAATAAAGAATTTCTCCCTTGTGTCTAATCTGAATGTAGCCTCTTTTATTTTAAAATATTTACCCCTTGTCTTATGACAGCCTTTGCTGGTAAAACATCCCTCTTTATCCATGCAGCTCTCCTTTGTGTCACCTTGTTTGGTGAAACCTAGAAAGAGCAACCCTACAGTTTCAATGCACCAGGGTGCAGTAGTTTCTCAGAGATTATTTTCAAGTCCTCGGGCCTCAGTCCTGGAGTGTTGGAGTCTGTGCTAGACATGGTGTCCTTAGAAGATACCTTCAATTATACTTTCTCTTAGCACAGGCTTGGAAAGAGTAGCAAACAGGCTCACTGCCCAGCTGCAGTGGGGACAGTGTCTCCCAGCAATGTCACTGAATGTGGATAGAATCACAGAACTGTTACGATTCAAAGGGACCTCTGGAGATCATCTAGTGAATCATGAAGTTAAAGCTGATACAAGCTGAGGTTTGCCTTTCCCCTGCAGATAGCAGGTCTGGGCACTGCTCATGAGGTATATGCTCATTCCATAATTTCAAACGAGGAGCTATGGAAGCACTGACACACTTTCTGTTGTGGACATATAGAACATGGGGATGTAGGATGCTCATAGTCACATGTGGAAAGAGACAATTGAATAAATATGCTATAAAGATTATGAAGCAGTGCCCCAAAGGAGAGCTCATTCTGGCAAGTGTATCCCTCTCAGCTACTGTTTGTGGGTTTGCTGAGCTGCTTCCCTGTCTGAGCCCAGTACAGATCAGTCACTCCATGCAGCCACAATGCTGCCCATAGCCCAATTTAAAATCTTTAATTTCTTAAAGGTTAATCTGAATAAAGGACCTTTTCCTTCACCTAAAGCTCAGGCTGAGGACTGGGTCTGCCATACTGTCAGTGTAATGGAAGAATAGTACTGGGTTACATTGGGTAGCTGGTAGATCTTGCAGTCCATAGGGTGGTCTCCAGGGAGCCATATAGGACAAAAGTTAATCATGTAAGACATTGTCATAGAAAACAGAGTGTTCAGAAAGATTTTTAAGTAGCGTTTCATTTTCTTCCCATAGTTTTTGGAATTTTAATTTTTTTAGTTTTCATCCTTAAAGAAGAAAATAAGTCACATTAATTTCTGATGCTTTATTTGATTTTATTTTAGCTTTAAGATACAGCTGTGCAGAGAATACAGAATATGCTCCTTGGCACTGAAACATGACCAGAGTAGAATACAGATTAGCACCTACCGAGGGTGCTTTAAAATGTCGCCTTTAATGTCTGACCTCGAGGAAGGAACAGGTCAATTTTGTTCATAGTGAAGCACAAGGCAGAGAAACCAGGGGAGTTTTTTGTGAGTAGATACTCAGTTTCATTATATGTTGGGTTTTATGAGTAGATTTCAATCAACAGCTGCATTTTAAGTGGTTTTGAATTTGTAAGAGAGAACCATTAAAACAATAAAAGGAAATATCCCCCCGGTCCACCATTCTTCTGTTACCCCACCCATGAATGGACTGGGCATTCTTTTGAGTGATCGTCTTTCTCCACCACTTTATAAGAGCAAGTCTCCTTGATGAAAATGCTTTCACATTTCTGTTCATCATAGTCAACTGGTGTCATATAGCTGTGGTTGGGAAAAGGAAAAAGAGATGATGAGACCAAGAAGCAAGCAGCTTCCACTTCAGGTGGTTTCTGCACCTTTGATATGAAGAGGCTATACTGAGGAGACTTTTGGGAGCAGAAAAGGGAACTTGCGCAAAGCTCCCAGCTCTGATGTTACTTAGCAGGCTGCGTAAGCAGGGTGAGGGGAGAGTTGTCATTTTTCTGCTCTAATTTACACCCAAGGGATGTTTGCTGTGTTTATTTGCTGTTCCAATATCACTGCTTCTTCTCTTCACCCACAGTATGGAACTAACATTGCAGGAGCGGTTGGATATTACTACAGGAAAACTTACAGACAGGCCAATATATCTTGAGCTGTTTCTCAGAGGAAAGTGGGGCAATGTGTGGCTTTGGGGAGATCTGGACTAGGATCAATAGAAATTTCTTAGAGTAACTATGTGTTCTCTCTTGAATCAGTAACTCACCTAACATTTTAGCCCTGAGAATAATTAAATTCACTTTTTATTTTAAATCAGGGATTATTTGTTAATTACAACCTCTGTTTTTTGGAGGAATTTCTAGCATGTTCCATGATGATGGTGTGGGATTAATGCATAACTTTGTGATAGGAAGCGAGAGAGAGGTTATGGTTATTTCTCAGGAACTCCTGTGTGAAAGGAAGTGGTTTGTACTGTATCATGGCAGCAGAGGGAAACCCCCAGTGCTGCTCTGAACTCACCTAGTGCAGCAGCTAATTCCAGCCCTGGAACAGGAGCAATCATAACAGTTGTTGGTCCTCCACCTGGAACCAAATTCATGGACCTCTCCTTCCCCGTCAAGGCAGCCTGAAAATGTAGTGTATGAGCAGGCTTCGGTGTCAAACCTATTGTACTAACAACACTGTTGCGTGTACAAAATGGGTGTGATTTTTGCTGGCTTTTTCATAAACATCCCTATCTGCCAAACACAGAGGTTCCCCAACAGAGCAGGGTACACTATCCTAATGCATGGAGAAGAGAGACCTATGGTTCTTAGCAGCATCAGCTTTCCTGGAGTAGTTAATCTTCAAGTATGGAATTTGGAGCACCCAGCAGAAAGACAACTAGACATCGACCTGGCCACGATTTAAAAAGGCTTTGACTTTTTTAAATAAGCCTGCTGCTTATTAGCACCATCTCTGATTGACTCCTCATTTAAAGCAAGACTCTATCTGGCCAGAGAATTTTTCCCAGTTCTCAGCTGCAGGAAGAAAGCAAATACTGGATATAAAGTTCCTGTTTAACAGTCATAGACTAGATCTCCTAAATAACTGATCTGGAAAGCAGGATTTTATGAGAACAGAACAAAAGAGAGTGGTGGGGGTTCTAGGTTGTGCCTTTGCCTACAAACATTCTGTTTCTTTGACAATGTAAACTCATTTCTTCAAGTAGTAGCACCAGCTTTCCCAGGTAAAGCTGTATTTTAGAGCACTTAGGGGCTTTTTGCATATTGGCACACATCAGCTGTTGTGTCCAAAAAACAGCATGCTTCTCTTTTGGGAACTTATTTTCCTGCAACTCCACTCATCTGTAGACTGACAGACTAACTGGGTTCAGGAAGACAGATCCAGACTCAAGGGATGCAGCCATTTTGGTCTTAAGAATTTCCTTTGGGATACAGAAACAATACATGAGTAAATTGTGTGGTGTTGAATAGTTAGAAATCTGTTTTCTGTTTTATATTGACTACACACACACACAGGTCCTTCTCCCTTCTCTGGATTTCTAGTTGTGATTCCATTGTAAAAATATGAGTTACTACTTCATGCAGATGGTAAACTAAAACTATGCTGCTTCCCTGGAAAAAGATCATTTGTAATTTGGTCTGTGTGAAGCTCCTCAAATAACCTATTCTTTTTACAACATATTATAATTTCCCCTCTCTCCATACCCCATTTCCCTCCCATTTCCCTTTGATTCCTCTCCACTGTTTCCACTTATTTCTAAATTGTGATGAATTGCATAGAATGCACAAATCAAATCAAGCAGTGATTCTGATGATGTCTGTCAAGTTGAGGGCAGTTGACTTCTTACCTACAACCACACCATCAGACGTCCCCGGCTTGAATGGCGAAAGGGCACAAGAAGCATCAGACAGTGGCATGCTGATGGCAAGAGCAAGAAGGCAGGCCAAGATGGTGTTCTGAATAAGAAAACAGAATTCATATCAATCCTTAAGTAACTATTAAGATGTCTTGATAAATAACAGGAAAATCATTGTGGTTTCAAATCAAAATCCAATTGTCTTTTTCAGTTTAGACACTTTAACACACTTATCAGGAATACTGAACCATTTTGAAGAAGCAGAGGCAGAGCATCACGTGGGAGGGGGAAAATGTCTGTCTTTCCAAGCTGTTAAAATCAGGTACTGACTGCTAGACCCAGACATTGTTTGTGAAAAATGCGTGTTCTATTCCTTTCCACTCCCCATTAATTTTTCTTGTCCTTTTTTTTCTCTGTAGGGTTGGTAGCCAACTGTTTCTTCCACTAACCTCACTTACAGTTGCAAAACATTCTTTACAGAAGTGTGAAGAACTGCAGAATCTTTCACACTAATATTGCAGGACTGGGAAAAAGTGAAATAACTTTAGCTGAAGTTGAATACTCAAGTCTTGTATTGTGCCTTACTTGCAGGTGTCACTTACAACATAGATAATTCTATATTCTGTGACGTTTGTCAGTGGGTTTTTTCTGAAAGTTCATCTGAAGTTTCTCAGCTAGTGGCTTATCCTTCAATATTAGTTTGAAATGTTTGAAGGGCTTCCTTTGGGGATACGAAGGAAATAAGTACAAGAATTCTAGGATGGAATTAGCTGTGATTATTGAAAATCTTGGCAAGAGAAGAAAGGTAGGCCAGGAATAAACAATCGCATACACATACTGTATGTAAGTGGGTCCTTTTGGACAGAGTAGGACTAGTGACTTATAAAAAAAAAATCAATCCTGAGAGATGAGAGAAGGCAAATCTAGCATTTTATTTTGCAGAAGAGAGGTTAAAACCCACAAAACTGCAACAGAGTGACAAAGGAGTAAAAATCAAGATACCTTTTTTTGAGTTCAACATAGTGTTCAGATATCATCCAGATTTTTCGCCCCAAGTTCTTACCTGCCTTTGCCTCTCTTTGACTCTTGCTCTCATAACGCAGAATTTATACATTCTCCAAGTTGCTTAGATTGCCAAGTACTGAGACAAATCCAACAGAAACTCCTTTAAAATCTATAGCAACATACCATGGTCTTTTACAGTACAAGATGTAGGGACTCACCATTCTTGCAGAATTATGAGACTTCCAGTAAGGAGACAGCCTGTACAAAGCTCATCTTCCCAGAGAATTTATATAGAGAGGGAATTTGTGATAACAGCACTTGAGCAAACTGACCATGCATGTCTAGCACCAATGAAGTTTCTGCGATATGACCTCATGGGGTGGCCATTATTAAGATAAGGCAATTACATACAAGAAGGTTTGTTCTAACAGACACTGGAGAAACAGGTGTGGCTTTTGTGTGACACCAGGGTTGGGAGGCAGTTACAGGAAGCACTTTTCAAGCCTAGAAGGACTATTTAGCACTTGCCCTGAGAAAACCATTAGAGACATGATGGTTGTCACTCACAACAAAATTGCATGCTTAGTTTGAACCATGTAGGGTTTAAAAAATGGGTCCTAGATAACCATTTTCTTCATTGTTCAGCTTTCCATCTTGTAGAATATCCATATGCTCAGGTCCTTTATGAAGAAATAGACATTACATATTTTATTTCTTAATTCTTATAGCCAGTGAGAAACTGTTCCTTTTCTGCAGAGGCTGGATATGTCAGGGGCAGACACACTTTCCAAGTGCTTAGGACAGTAATTTGATAGCAAAGAGGTCCCGTATGGTCCCCTTTTGCTTAGCTTTCACCTACTGAGTTCAAGTATTTCAAACTATGTGGCCCTTCTTGGTGATGAAGTCTATCCCATATTACCAGAGCTGCACAGTTTACAATACCTGAATTAATTACTCTGACTGCATAATCGTGGTGACTTCTTGTGTGGTTTTGGGAGTAGAGGCTGAACTTCGAGTTGGGTTGGCTACTCCACATCTTCTACCCACACTCCAGAGTTTAGAGCTAGCTCAGGAAGTCCATGGGAGAAGGCCAGAACTAGTGCAATGCAAGTCACAGTGAGACCACTACTTCCAGTGACATCTTAGCTGGCTTTCAACTCAGTAGGTTGGGTAAATTGTTTTTTCTTCAGTTACTAGACCATCACTCTTCAGGATGACAGAAAAGAGATGAAGTGCTTGCAGGTGTTTGATAAAGCTGCGACAATCAGCCTGTCACTAGTTAATTAGACTTGGCAATGCTGATGTATGCCCTGCCCTGAAATGAAGGATAACGACCATGCCCTTGATTCCTAATCAGTGGACATGTTAGCCCTGGGAATTTCTTTATTGAAATCAACAGAGTCCACATATCCCCTCCGAATCTCTCAGAAATATGTATGAAGCCAATTGAACAGCATCGTTGTGTTTTGGGATACTGTCAGTGTTTCAGACCATGTGCATTTTCCAGTTGAAGGAGGGAAGAAAGGCACAGTAGGATAGTGAAGTATTATACCCTGATCCTAGGCCAAAGCTGCCTTTTGTGTTGGTTGCAGTGAAGATGGAGAGAGTTTGCAGTCTCCCTTCTTATGTCCTGCTCCTATGCTGCCTGATCTAATTGATGTACATCTGTGGGATGCCTACGGATGTGCCCTAGCTTTGGGTGCCGGCTCTTTGTAACCTTTAGGTACTGAGAAGTAATAATTTCCTCTTGGCTGACCATACTGTGGGAAGTAGCACAGAATCCTGTTCAAGGTATTGGCTCTTCCATGTCCTCAAAGGTGATCTGGAACAAATGTTTCATGATATTTTGGAATAAATATTCCTTTTGGAATAAAAGGACCATCAAATTGCCCTGCACTTACTCTGTTAAAATTACTGAGCTATTTAATTTTTTTTCTTCTTGCGTGTTGTGTACTCAGCATGCAATATTTTTCTTGTCAAGCACCCCGTGTACCAGTTCTTGTATGTGAATAAAAATTACTAGTCACACAAAATTTGTGATGCAGGTGTGCTGGAGTGAAACTTAAGGAATTTGTTACAGCCAAAATGAAAGAAAAGACAACTTCCTGGATTGATGTTGAGTGACAGAGGATGCACTTTTTGCTCAACACTGAAGAAACTAAAACTCCAATCAATATGCTTGTGTACTTTCTCAACTTTTCAGACTGCTCAGCTGCTCCCATTGCAGGACTTCCCTGTTTTCTAGATGCAAGCTATGCAGAGGGCTATGCAAGCTATGGAAGGAACCTGCAAGGAGTTTTCTTTGCACCACAGCAGAGAGTGACCTGCCTAAGCCTGGGCAGTGTTAAGGGACAATGAAGAAGCCTTTTGTATGATCTGTGAATTCAGAGGAACCTAACAGAATGCTGTGGTGCTGAAACCACTCACATAAGCAAATTCTGTGGGGATAGTCCATTCATGTATTGATTATTGGGGTCATTTGTGACCCACATAACATTACATTTCTACATGTCATTCATGTATAGGATGATAGGTGCCTTGTTTGGGTGGGGAACAGGTATCTCTAACAGATGTAGCTCTGTTGAAATCTTATGTTGGCTTCCCAACCGGTTAATTTCTTACTCAAAGCATCCTAAGAATATAATTTCTCTGCCCACTTCTGTGCCTCCTTTCCACTTATGCTGATGGATAGAGTATCCTCTTTCTTCCTAAGGCAGAGAAAAGTCTTGGAGACTTTCTTGAAGATTTACCTTGCTGTTTTACTCTAGTCCTTCTTCAGCTGGAGTTTCCAGTTACATCTCACTGATAACAACAGAGATAATCAGAGTAATGCAAGATGACCAACTAGGTTTTTTCTGTTGATTGCATTGCACTAAAACACACAGAGAGAAATACAGGATGATTTCAGAGCGGTGATGTTGTTATAACAGCCCAGTAAACCAGCATGAGCAGGACAGCGAAAAGCTAAAAGAGGTGGTCTAAAAGCAGTCCAAGAACCTTGTTTCTTAGGCCAGCATTTCAGTACTGCTCTCACATTCTTGAGAGGGATCAGCTTTCTGTGTGAGGGAGTAAGTGCAGGACACATTACAGCAGTTTGTGTATCCAGTCACTTAAACCAGTGGGTTGATTATCAACGCTATTGGGAGGGGAAAAACAGAGGAAGCATGAGGCATTTCAGCTCACAGATCATAAGAAAACATGATTTTACAAATAAAGTCTTCTTGACATTAAGCTGACAATGCTACGTATAATGTACTTTGGCTTGACTTTATTAAAGTCTCTCACATTTGTGTGTGAGAAAGGACAACTGTGTTAAGGAAAGGCACAAGCAAACAACACTAAAATATACAGTGCACCGTTTACACAGGAACATATTGTAAAGGTGGTAGAAGGAAGTATTATCTTGGTGGGAACACCTTTCTTAAGCCTAAGGTTCATATACCCACAAACCTCAAAGTCTAGGCCCTCAGATCTCTCCCAGCATAGGAATTACCAAAGAATTTTATTAATTTTATAGCAAGGTACACAGGCAGTGCGAGTGATTTGTCCCAGGTAACAGGTGGCAGAGCAGAATTTTTAACTGATACATCAATTCAAGATGGGAGGCCCAAGCTTGAGACAATAATATCATTTCTTCTCTGATCTGAACATACCTGTCTTCTTCCATATGTAGCCAAGTCCCCATCCATGTCCAATTTCAGTTTGAGTTCAATGCCGTTTCAGTGGGATGAGAAACACTTAATTTTTTATCTTGGTGCAAATGCATTTTTAAAACACTTGATAATTTCTCAGCTAGCCTGGAAAATCCTGTCAGATCATGATCCCAGGGTGAAGGATCAGTGCTAAGCAAGGGACATAGAGACAGACAAAAAGATCTAAAGAGCCAACAACAAAGGCCGGCCCACGTTTGCAATGAGGAGACCTCCATCTCTGACGTGTGGGTAGAACTGAGGGAGATGGCCACAGGTACTGTACCAGCAAGAACAAAAGTCCAGAGGCAGTAAAATAAAATGAATAGGAGCAGCAGATTCAGCCAAAAAGTATCTCCTGCTTATGGGAAATGCTAAATATCCTGCACTTCTAACTTCCATCTCAAGGCGTGTAGTAACAAAAAGATCTTAGAAGTCTTCAGTGAACCAGAAAAATGACAGAAAACTTTATTCCACAAATTAAAAAAACTACAGTGATTCCAAACACAGCTTTTTATCTTGACCCTGCAGCCGATTAAGCAAATGAAGACCATATGTCTATGAAAAAGACCTTTTTGTGGAGCCATGACTTAAGGAATTAGTGATAGGAAGGGTGGTAGGTTGGAGCATTGCTATAGTTCTGTCCAATAGTGCCTCTGGTTCTGCGGAACTTCCACAGTGCAACAGTGGACCCTGCTTTGGCCATACTGGCATTGGGAGCATGCCTTTGGTCCTCCAGGTGGTAGCAAATTTATCTGGTCTTTCATCTTGAACACAAGCTGCACATGCGTGCACAAAAAGAAAGGAGGCTTAACTTCAATTTTATACCCCCAGTTACTTAGTTCAGCATCCTTTGGACTTATTACTGGGGAAATTCAGTTAATTTTGTGTATATCCCACCTACACTGTACTTCAGCTCTGTTTAGAGAGCATGAGCTTTTTTCCATTTTCTAAATCTGTTAGTTACTGATTCCCTGAAGACTAAATGCCATGGTTGGAAGTTATTGCTGCAGATCTCTGAACAGACTGGGATGGGGAGGGCAACCACAGAATGCTTCAGCCAAATCCAGAGGATATCTTGGCTTTTGGGACCTCTTCTCTTTTTTATTTACTGTTTTCCACTGTAACGTGTAAAATCCTGCTTCCTGCCATTTCTTGTCCTACACCTTTCCTGTCTGATTGAGATGGGCAGGAACTAGAACAGAACACCAAGAGAGATTTTTTGACTTGCATCTCTGACAGGTTTCACCAGAATTAAACTTGGGCTGTTTAGTTTATAATAACAGTATGCACTATGCAGCAGTGTGAAGAAGTAAGCCCAGGAAATACTGCTGTAAAACCCCCACAATGTCTTGGAATACTTCTTGAAAGTAATTTATCACTTTCTGAGAGCAAACTTGAGCTAGGAGAATTGCTTCCTCCTCTCTGAGAAAGCAAAAAGGAATGACCACCTGAAAGGGTAGAAAATGCAACAAATTTCATATAATTTTTTTCACAAAATGACAGCTGGCATTTTATTTTTGAAATCCTTAAAATGTGAAATACGCTGCAGTTTAAATACATGTGTGGTATTGCTGTAGTTCTCTGATCATATATGTATCAACAGATTGAATTTGAGTGCTGTAAAATCTTAAGAATCTGAAATTTGGACTTGCTCAGACAATAATGGGTTGTTTCTGTGAATATAAAAATGGCAAACATTTGATCTCCAGTGTCTTACTAGCACAAAAATATTTCTCACTTGGAGGGGAAGTTCTGTTAGGATTTCTGAGGAAGTTACCAAAATTCAACAAGATTTTCTTTAGTCTCATTTCTGTGAAGGATGGAAAATAGAACTGGTACCTCTCTCTTTCTGCCCTACACATTTCATTAATTTTTGGTGGTACATATATAATGAAAATAATTCAAAATAGAGGATGAGTTATGTATTAACCTGCTTTCCTGACAATGGACAATCACATGAATAAAAAATCCCAACCCAGTAAAAATTACCTGTGGCAATGTTGTTGAGCATTTCCTCACTCAGACCAGGGAAGATTAGACTCCTGAGTTTCATCACTAAATTAGTTTTATTTAGAGAGGAAAAAAAATGCAGTTTCAGTATTGCCAGCTACTCTAGTAATAGAAAAACCAGTACAATTGCAAATTGAGAGTAAAAAACTCTTTTTTAAAACATCTCTATGTAATTCCTGGGTCTCAGTGAACAGAGTCTCTTCTCTGGAGCCTCTGGGCCAAGGCTCTACATTTCCTTGGCCTCGTAAACCCATCAGAATTAATATTCTTTCTTCTCCAGTGTCAGCTCTTGTTTGTGCTGAGCTGTTCAGATTCTGCTTTAAGTACAAGTGGTGGAGGAGGTGCCCTTGCAGTGGAAGGTGGGCTTCCCCACCACACATAACTTCTGGAAGGAGGTGCTAATCAAAACAGTCAAATATGCTGGTTCTTTGCAGTCCCATAACCTTAAAGAATACATTCTCATGAGATTCAGAGCCTGTGTTAGATTTCGTTTTTTGGCCATTCATTCACACTTTTACTGGTGCTGTCAGCAAATCAGAAATCTTCTTACACTAAGAAAGTCATCTTCATCTGTAAGAAAACTGGCACCCAGATTCTACAGAAACTCTTGAGACTTTACAGGTAATAAAGCTCTAATTTAAAAATAAATAAATACAGATCCAAAACCGAAAACTAGTAGAATGAAATCGTACTTAATTTAAAAGATAACTAAGCATCTGTAAATCACTTAAAACACAAAGTCTTAACTAGAAATGAGACACTCTATCTGATTATGCATCTTATGAGCCATATGAGGACAATTAGGAGGTTAGAAGCAAGCTACTGAAATGCTCTCTTTTATGAGATTTTCCCATGTCGTGTGCTTCCCATGTGATTCTCTGTGATGGCAAAGTATCTGTAGGAAGGGGAGGGATTCCGCAGTGCAGAGAGGTTTGGAGCAGATGTTAGATCACACTGGCCTGGGGAAAACACTCCTTTGAGGGGTCTTTCTTCTGCACCTTATCATAGCCACAGCGCTTTTTATTGACAAGGATTTTACATTTCTTTTTGTCATAAGTAACAGGAGAGTGAATGCTGTCAGGGGCAAAGAGAAAGCGAATGTTAGCTTGAGGGCTTTCGCTAGCTCTGTGACAGGGGTGAGAAAAGGCTCTCCTCTGCCATTACAAACTCGTTTATCCCCAACAATGGAAAGCTGTGGTCATCCTACAGGCAATGATGGTACCAAGAAGCTCAAACTTACAGGGAACAGCATTCCATTTGAGTTCTCCCACAGCTGCATCTATAGCAATCCTCTGTCCTCTCAATGAGCCCAAAGGGATACAGTTTTCCATTCAGCATACAGCCTGCATCAGACAGCAGCAAAACAGAACATGTTCTTTAAGCCTCCACCTAAACGCTGAAGAGTTTAAAAATTATTTCAGCTTTTCTGGAAATGTTATTCCAGGTATTAGTCAAGTACAAAGAATTGGGTTTTACTCTCTCAACTCCTGAATGAGCTCCATGTGCTGGAATAGCAGTAGCAACCTAACGCAAATTGCAATAATCTTGCTGCAACCATGCTCAGCCCAGGGGAAGACTTTGTTTTTCCCCTACTTTTGGCAACTCGCTGCTGGAAGCCCCTATTTGTGTTTTTCCAATGTCTTCCCCCTCCCTTGTATTCTGAGCCCTTTCTGGTAGCTCCACATGGGGCCAAGCTACCACAGAGCAATCAGGTCACAGGACCTTCCTTGTTCTTACCTTTGTACAGCCTCAAATTTGATGTATACAAAAGCAGCCTGCGTCACCCAGGGTCACTATGATGCCCATTGCAATGAGAAAAGCCAGAAAGCTCTTCTGTAGAGAGAAGGAAGCAGATGGATTTTACTCCTCTGTTTATGAATCAACATATATTAGAGAAACTACTGCCTCCTCCATAGAACCTATGCCATTCCTGAGATACTCATCAAAGGTAGTACTTGATGTCTGTACCTTTGGGATTCCATGAGCACAAATTACAGGAAAACTAGGCCATAGGACTTTGTCGCTCTATTGATCATTACCTAACTGTTGATTCAGATTCTACAAACACCTTTGGAGGTCTGAAGAGCTGGAACAGGACACAATTTGAGGAGAAAAAAATACATAGACAAAATATACACTTATTTTTCAAAATGACTGT